>JAIUND010000548.1:0-64813 GCA_034699125.1 Gisinianus flammeolus
ACACTCAGAACCTGGGGACGGCCCCAAGCATGCCCAATTCCCCATTCAATCTCCAGCAAATCCAGTGGTACATGTTGGCTCCACCCCCATCATCATCATCCTAATCGGTACTAAATATTTGTGCATTGTACATAATTCAATTCAGCTCAAAGTAATGTAACCTTTACCTTTCATCTCAACATTCCAATTAAGTAAAAATTATTAAATTATTTATTATACAACTCCTTTCGTCCTGTGGTCTTCATTTATTTCCCACATCCACACTCACATTTTCATTTCCACATTAAATTCAACTCATATATATCTTACATACATAATTCCCCATGCAAAAAAAAAACCTTGAGAATCCGGGAGTCCCGGGTTCGCTTCCAGACCGGATCATCCTTCCACATTTCCCCCCTTGAAACGAATTTTGCTTCAAATTTTATGTTGTTGTGGAGGTACATGTGGGTTTCGCGTTTCCTTTTTGTATCAAAAGTTTCTCAATTTGACAATTTTATAATAGCCATACAGCAAAAAAGTTACAATTCCATTGTGGAAACAGTGAATTAAAAGTTGTCATTGTGTGCATTTTAAACGGAGAATCGTAAATGATTCAGAACTTCCAGAGTCTTAAACGGTCTGCGATCAAAATGGTATCAAATTGATCGTCATATTTTAGGTTACCAATTTTTATCAACATTAGCCGCCGAAAGTTGCCGAAAATGCCTGAAAAATGATTGCAAAATGAATTAAATTACCGCACTTTTACCTGGCTGGGGCGATACGAGAAAAAAACGTCCGCTAGATGCGCTCATGACTATATTATTTAGCAATTTCGAGGCGATTGACACCAGTGTGCATTGCTATGTAGATTCGAGCGAGGCTTTATTAGGTAGATGAATTTTGTCCTTACTAAAACTTGCACTTCCCTTTCAGTTCAGAGGGTGACGGAAGCGGACACGGTCCGCCTCAAAGTAAAGTGAGTTCAAAGCCGGCCATTACATTAAGTCGCGTGGATGTGGCAATGTTTCAGTCATCGATTCGGACAATTCGAGATCGCTGAAGACGATTATGAGTCCGCCGCCGTACCCGTTTTTCGTAATAGGCATTTTGACCGTCATAATCGCCCGAAAAGTTTAGATTTATAAGTAATAGCGTTTTTTTAGGGACTTTCGTCACAAGGGAGTTTTTGTTAGGAATTTTCACGGGACTGGTTTGCGAAAGTCGTTTAAATCGTGGGATTAGTCTAAAAATGCCCGCCAATGGCGCCAATATCCATTAAATAGCCGTTTACAATGCGACTGGTTTGGGACTGGGTTTTAGTTAGACCCTCAAGAGAGCCCTCGTCGAGTTTGTAAAGATGATCGTGATCATGTGGTGCAGACGAGTTTCTTGTCCGCAAAGAAAAACCCACCAACTTTTACTCAAAACGTGGGCGACAAATCGGTTGAAATGTGTTGAACCAAAGTCCTTTCCCGCCCTTTTGCTTTTGGATGGCCTTCAAAGTGCTTGCGTGAATAGAGAGTTTGGTAACTTACGATTTCCTGAAATCGTAAGCAAAAATCGTAAGAATTTGGATTCTGACGTCACCATTTTCCAATGACCCAGGGCACAAAGGTTTTGGGGCACCGCAGGAACTCAAAAAAGGGCGGGTTCCAAAAAAAGGAGAGGGGAGCCGAAAACGAAAATGGCGACGGAGATTTTGCATGGACACCAAAAAATGGGGCGTTTTAACTAGAAAAGGTCGCCGTAAACGTATTGTTTGCAGTAAAAAAACGTAGTTAAAATAGTGACATTTTTTTGCAATGCAACTTACAAACAAAAAAATATGGGAAAAAATTGAATTTATATACGGCGCTATTTTTGCTCGCGCAGGGCACTGAAATATTTGCCCCATGGTTTTTGCCCAGGACGCCTTAAACCAAGAAACGGCTCTGGTCAAAACGTTTATGTATAGTAGTATAGGAGAGCAGGGAAGGAGACATGGAAGGACGTTACCGAATTTGGGCTAAAAACGAAGTTTGATGGGACCATGCGTAAAAAAAGGGAAAAATGAGGAGATTACGAATTTCAAAACGAAAATTCGAAATTTTTTGGGCCGCTGGGAAAAAATGACCAAAATTAATTCTTTTTTAAAATTCAAACCATGTCATGTGGCATACTATACGAACGGTCTCGACCGTTCTGGTCTCGACCGTTCTATAAAAAAATATAAAAAAATTCTCAACTAAGCTCCTAAAAAACAAAGAAAACTAAAAAGAATTATTTTTTTTGCCTTTTTGTTTTATTTGTCAAATGATTGTTTAAATAGTGTTTTTTATCTTATTTTCGTCTCAGATTAGGTAGTAAGAACACTAAGTGCCGTATTCGAAGGTTTATCATCACTGACGATATAAAAAATTTACAAACATACAAATTCAAAATAGTAAAAGTACAATTTACCGTCTACAATAAAGGAGATTGCCTTCCAGACCTTGAGTGGGCTGAGAAATAATGGGGTCACGTCGGGCAACACCAGGAAACCATTTGACTGGGCCACGTTTCCACAAGAACCTGTATATACTTTAAAATATCTCTTAAATCGTATACCAGTGACAGCAGTTAATTTGTTTTCGAGGCTTACCAATATTGCGGGCCCCTACGTTCCATTTCAGTACAATCCAGTACTGATCGTAGGTGTAATGTGTAATAGTCACAGCTAGAACGGTGACAAGATGGGATTTCATCCCAAAGAAGGGAATACGTTCGTTGAAGTGGTAACACAAGGATGAGGATTCATCAAACAAGGTTTCAGCTACATAAGAGAGGGCCAATTTTCGTTGGTACACGCCGAGAGTTATTTCGAGAATCTCATCTTCGACTAGAATGGCAAATAAAACCGAAGGCGCACAACCTGCCACCTAATTCTTTGAGTTAGCCAACGTCGCTCCACAAGCCTTTCCTGGAGAAGATTTCTCATTCCAAGACGATTTAATAATGTTTGTGCCAGTTGTATGACCATGTGATTTGTATAAAATACAAATCACATTTACAAAACGTTTAATTGTATATTGTTATTATAATTATTTATTGTAAAGTGCATAATTTACAGAATACTCAAATAACAGAGTTTCTTGAGCGTCCGCACAGAAACTCGAGTGTTGAGGCTGCATTATTATTCTTGTTGTTTATGTTTTACTAATGTGTTACATAGAATGTATATGGAATGACAGTTCATTCCTGAATACATTACAGAATTTCCCAAAGTGTTCGAGTGTCAAGACACTTTTACTTATAATTATAAGGAATTTAAAATGCAAATTCTTGTGCATGAATTATTGTCCTGGACAATAATTCTGTTTCCCTATTCTTGTAATGTAATTTGAAAAAGTATAAATAGTGGGATTTTACGACAAATAAAATCATTCTTGAACTTGAAACCAAAGCGAGCTTGTCTCCGGCGAATGCCAGTTTTACTTCAATTTCTTGAGCCATCATACTAAGTTCGTCGTTTTCGAACTTAGACCAAATCACCATCATCATATTTGTTTGCCTGCGTTACAGATCAACCATATGCATACTCTCCCTGATTATTAAACGTACATAAAGTGATCAGAATTGGGCAAACTCACAGTCGTTGCAGTTGTTGATGCTCGGGTTTATCGGGGACAAGTGGTGGACAATATGCCTTCAACAGCGCGCATGCAATATTAAAGAGACCTCTCAATTTCCTCGTTTGAATACTGAATTCTTTAAAAAGTCAGTTTTTTATATGACAGGATATATTTGGAATCAGCTTCGCATTACAGCCAGACAACCAGATTTGTCTCCCGGCCAATTCAAAAATGCTGTGGACAAATGGTTGCTTGCTCAAAGAAAGGAAGAATTTGCATCACGATGAATATAACACATACATTACCTACTATAATTCTGTTAAACACATCTTTGAGAATTGTTAAAGAAATGATCTTAATCTAGCATCTTACATCTCCAGACAAACTTTTGTTCAGTTCACTGCTGGATCAATTTCAAGCTTATATGTATCTCTATTTTAATCTCAAAAATTATGCAAAATTACATAGGTGTTATAGTCATTTAATCGTGTTCATGGGGGGACACTCGTCGTTTTTACGGATGGTCTCGTTGTTGGACCAATACTCCATTATAACACGTTAATAATGAATTGAATTGAATCTTAGACTGCTTATATTGTACTCTATAGATTCAAACTCTTGTGACATTTTTGGGAAATCTTGGATAGTATGTATTTTAAAATATTCGTGGTCTGTAAACGTCTGTGTAAACTGTGGCTTTAAAATAAAATGAATTTGAAATAGTTTTAGGGTTCATTAGGCTTGCTTTGTGATTGTGATTAAATATGTTCTGATCATTATTCTAAAACGCGGGAGTGTATATGATTTAAATTGCAATTAAACATTTACATGTACAGCACTTGAGAATGACAAACAAACCCGAGACTACAAAATCCCTCAAGTCAAGTCCACCCACACACAGTTATTCAAAAATGTTTACGAGAAACCTAAATAAGGAAAGGACGTACAAACGTGGGATTTGTCCAAAATCCCCAAATCCTCGAATTCTCCAAATGGCCAAAACCTGACCCAAATTCATGGAACGGGTTATCCCCAGTCGTGCAAATGCAATGCTCCTCGCTCCAATCCACACCATCTTTATGTGGACCCATGAGATTTCCCTAACGAAAGCAATGAAACTGAGTGTAGAACCGCCGAGAATACAATAAAAAGAGGCTTTGAGGACAGAATCCATCAATGACAGCCCCGTCAATACCACATTCTCTGCCCCCTCAAAATTTCTCCTCCTCCTTCCCCCGTTCTGAATTATGCCAGTCAGGACTTGATTGTTTGCACTCATTTCGGAAACTAATTTCCTTTTCACGCCTTTCCACCACAAAAAATCCTGGACGTTCTCCCAGTACTCGAAAATCCCCGTATTGATGAGGTTCTTGAAGGTACTCGTCGGCCCGTCCAGATTCGGTAGGTAGAAGGACCACCCCTGAAACAGGACAAAGAACTCGTCCTTGACCAGGAAGAACTCCCTTTGGAAAGAGAATGGGAAAAGTGTTTTGTACCACGGCAAAGTTCGGGATTGCACAATGAAACCAATCTCGTTTGTCATCACATTACATTCTCCGCTACTCCGATAACTTTCCTTTAAACTCGGCGAGCAAAATGGCTTGACCGTCGTCCGATTCAACAGAAGTTCGTATTTCCTCATGAGCAACTCAAATCCCTTCCCCGTTTTGTTTTCTTCCTGATTATATGCCTTCCACTTCCTTAACACAAACGTCAAATGGGATTTTTGGTCGGCTGGCAAATAGAAACTGTAATTGAGCTGGTGGAGCTCCGGTAAGGATTTGGAAGAACCAAAAATCCCTGGGAAAATCCGACTGCTCTTGAGCACGGACAAGTAGTCGTTTTGCAGGAAAAAAAGGCAGAGGATCCAGCAGCTATAAAAGAATAAGAATGCTCGCTTAGTCCCATTTTTTCTTGCCTGCAATATTCCGGCTGGGAGGAACGTTTGATACAGAATCGGCTGGAGAATGAGGAGCACCGAGGAATTACTTTCTGGGATTTCTGAAGAATAAGTGCGGACTGAGGCGATTTTGATGAGGAGAATCAGAAGTGCGGACGTGACTCCGAAAACCAGCCAGACGGTCAGGGAAAATGGGAGGATGAAATCAGGAAATACGGACATTGGCCATTGATCAATGGCTGAATTGGGAGCCGCCACAGTGTGCAGGATTTTATATTTGAACGTTCGAACGATGACTTGAGAATTGTCTGCTTTCAGTATCAGCTGGTTGGCTTTGATCATGCCCAGCAAGCATCTCTCTTTATACCTCCATTCTCTCCCCATCTGCACGACGAGGGAGAAATTCGAGCGGGAACTGATGAGATGAGCAAGGCGGAGCTGTGGGAGGGATTGTTTTATCGTCCACTTGTAAACGTCCCTTAGTTTGGTCCCAGTCGAGCCAGGCCGAATCTCCTCCACTTCCGCCGCCAGTTCTTTCCATCCTTTAAAGGCAAGATCGATCCAGACTTGAGTGCCATGAAATCCGAGTCGGCTCTTTTGCAATCCCTTCCAAATTTCCTGAAAGTTTGTGGCCGTCTTCCAGAAATCCTCCCCGTTTTTGGTCCATTCCATTTCTGTTTCCTGGCATGATTCTTCGATTTCCCCCTCGCATCGGAGCCGAAGTTGTTCGATACTCACAAGTTGAAAGTGCACTGGCTCTACTTTCATGCCCAAACTGATCAGTTTTGATGACGATGACGACGAGGATGAGGTGTCGAACGTGAGGACCAAATAATTCAGATGGATTTTACACTCTTGGAACGAGGTGCTCCATTCTAACTCCACGTAATTCTCCGGAATGGCGAGGAGGAAAATGTCCCAGAGTTGATTCAAATACGGGAATGATTTCGTCCATTCTTCTCCAAATGGTTGATCCATACTAATGTTTACAGTTTTTGTTGGAGCAGCTGCTGGGTCCAATCCTTTAGTGGTCCTCATTGGGATCAGAATTTGAGTGGAAGGGATGGCAATTTGAACGAGACAAATTTCTTGTCGGTACTTGAACCCGTGGTTCGATCGTATTTCGGATGGGCGCAGGCGGTTAAATTCTGGGCCGACGTTGAAAATTTGAAAGGTGGACTGATGTGCATGCGCTGAAGATGGGGCTCTGTCGCCAAGATTTTGATTTTGGAGGTCCAGAATCGTCTGTCTCAATTGATCAGGGAATTCCAAGTAGATGGCTTTTGTTCGACTAGACCGAATTTTGGGATGGTAACGGATGTTGGTGGAAATGACGAAATTGCATCTTTGAAATGGAAATAAAATGGTTTTCAAGGTTGGTGAGTTGGAAATTGGAGACGCAATTGCCAGGAATTTGAAGACTGCTATGTTTAAAATCAAAATGAGTAAACTCCTGGAGAATCTCACAAGTTTAAATGTGGACAAAATTGAGTTTAAGGACATGATCAAGTTCAAAAATATATATGTTTTTCAACTGTAATTGGGATTTGCAGGAGAAAATAGTTGACAAGACTGTGGGAAAGCCGACGTGGCATTTGTCTTGCTGTCAAACATTCAACAATTCCTCTCATGTTACTGTAACGTAACAAATGTCAAAGGAATCCCCGAGGGAAGTTTCTCTCCAATATTTGCCTTGGTCACAAATACACAGAATATTGTCCGCACTCAAAGCTAACAATGAATATTGACATGTGGTCTATACAAACAATTTCTTCTTGGCGTTTGTTTAATTGAATTTGACGCAGGCCCACATTTTCGTACTCATATTCACGCAGCTATAGTTTTTCATTCATTTACCAATAAAAAAATTCAAAATGCTCAATTTCATACAAAATTCCGGAAATTCAGTAATTTTCCTTCAAAAACTTTCAACTTGCATATTCTGAACTCAAAAGTCTCAATATTTTCTCCTCCATTAAATATTTAAATTCTTCTTCTTGAACTTTCTATATAGATGCAAATACAAGCGTAAATTGTTAAACATTCTATATAGTTGTATAGGCTTTGGACATGTTGACGCGGGAGAGGACTTTTGAAATTGAATTGTTTCATGGCCTTCTCCAGCATGGTCTCTTTTGGCTTGCTTGGATTCCACACAGTCACATTCAATCCAAACTCTGGTGCACACAATGGAGACTACAAATTCCATGTGGAACAAAATCCGTTTCAAGTGTGTGCTCTGTGGCAGTTGTTTTTCGTGACGATTCGGAGCATTCAGTCTGCTTTTGTCTCTGATAATAATCCCAACTGGGATTTCATTCCCATCATGTTCATCATCTCTGCGCATGTCATTCCGTCGTGTTCCTCATTGTTCATTTCATATATATTTGATTCTCAAAGGGATCTGAACGTGAGAGTCTACAATGAAATCCTGCAAATCCACGGTATAAAACATTACACACACATTTATTATATGAAACATTCATCCGCACTTATTTGGTGGTTTTTTGGTGGATCCACAGTATTATAAATAACTCTTTGGTATTTGAAATTGGACTTGTCAGATGAGTTGGATTTGAATTTGCCGCTGGCCCATCACAAATTCAGCTGCTGTGCTGCTGCCGCTAGACCGTCAACTTCCGTTTTGTTCCATTGACGACCACGATGTGGCGGAGACAACCCAGCACAGATATTTCCATTGAGACTGTGTGGACGCTTATTGAAACGCGGCGATTGTGATTTGGTAGGTGATGGAATTTCCTGGCATCACCCGAATCGTGAATATCAATCCTTTTATTTGACCAAATCCTGTGTGTGTGTGTGTGGATTTAAACAACAAAACCATTTAATTGACATGCATTTTGTAACCCAAAAATATAGAGAGTTTGAACTCACTCATTGTCAGTATATATAATTTGGTGTGTCATTGCATAGGAATTGCGGATTCTTCGCGGATTCTTATAAACACAGTGAAATCTTTGAGCATTGCGTAGGCAATTCCATTTCCACTCGTTCACACTACTTCTGTGACCTCTCGTGACCTTTTTAGACGAAAGATATTTATCGTAAGTTGGTTCACTCTAACCATCATTTTAAGCGTACATTTTTCAAGTCCACATAAATACCTGTATAGTTACGATCACATACCAAATGTCCATGAATGTATCATCATTTGCTTGCCAATTGAGTCAATTGAATTGACAAAGTTGGGATCTCGTCAGCTCAAAATTGTCGGGTTAACATTACACAAATGTTGAAATGTTAAAAAATACCAGGATTTGTCTACATGATTGTGTTTTGCACACACATGATTTCCCTATTATGGCTTGCAAAAAATGGGTAAAATCTGTTGGGAAAGAAAAGCACCAGTGGAGTGTTTAATATATACGAACGGGAAATACATTGTTCCTTATGGCGCTCAATGTTAATTCCTTGTCCGCTCGCTCTCGCTCTTCCCTTTTGCTTGTCGCTTCACATTCACATTCACTTTCACAACATGATGCGCACATGTTAAAATTCCCATGCAAAAAAGCTCCTGGTTGGATTTCAGATGATTTTTTGTGTCTCATTCCGCTGCCACACTGTTTAAAAGTCAAGTCCTCATGTTAATTTTTGCTAAAATATCCTTTGACATGGACTTTATAATTTAATTGAAATGGACTTTTGAACGGTCTTCCGAACTTCCCTTTAAATCCTTTGGACTTTCCGTCGTCTCCTCATGAGTAAAATACCGGGCAAGTAAAAAAAGTCAAGGGAAATTAAATGACGAAGGGAAAATTAAGTCACAAAGTTTATAATAAAGAAGGGATTCAACTTGAACAAGGTAGATACATCATATACCTACATATATATGTAGTTGAACTTGAAGGATTAACGTATATTGTCTTTATTTATATATATATAGTTAGACTTTGTAATTTTGCCAGAATAAAAACCATGGGATTAAATCGTCAACGGATTATAATTTCCATGGAAATCCCAAGCTGTGAACAAAGCTTAAACCATATTTGGTGAGGATTATGTAAGCGTTGACTATATTGTCGTGGCTCTGACAAAGTGAATGTAAATCTATTTTTGACCCCTTCAAAAAAATGCCTTTACATTTCCCCTTGAATTCATTCATTTTCAAGCCTCTGCGAGCTCCACGCCGTTCTTGTTTTTATACTGTGTGCTGTGCAGCTGCTATATTATATTGCTCAATTTCTCCAATTTAAATTCAGTTTCACTATACATATTTCCCTTCGACAATTCGCCATTTGACAACACATTTTCCTGTTTTTCTCGTCTATATAATACTTTGTGAACATTTCCATATCTCGTGGAGGGATTTTGAAAAGGGAAATGTCGGACAACAATTCGGTGTACTCTTGTGACTTTTCTGACGACAATGACAGTGATTCATTGTCATCCAGTCAAGAAAATGAAGAGGATGTGAAGCCAAGGTTGAATAAAAGAGGACCAGTTGAGACCGGAAACGGAGGAGCGGCAATTCGGAAGAATACGGGGCAGATTCGGGAGTTGCGACGACTCACCAAAGCCATGGCTCAAATTCAATTCCGAATGGACGATCACATTGTTAAATTGTACACTGTGGCGGATCGTCAAAATCTAGTGACTTCCCGTCATGAAGTCGCAATTACTCAACTGCAGTCGGAAAACGTGGAGCTTCGGGAGAAATTCCAAATGGTTGAAGCAGAGCTGGCGACTCTGAAACGGCCCCAGTTGGATTTGGATCCCAGCAGCAGCAGCAGCAGCAGCAGCTCAAGGTAACTTTGTCAGACTCTCTCTTGTTTCTCTATCTATATATATTTTATAGCATCAGTTTTCTATATTTAAATGACCTTAAGATTTTAGTAGACCTTAAAGTTGCAAATTCTCATGTTCCCCCTTTGTTTTTCCATGCACACAGCTCAAAGGCCTCTGATGCTGTTGGGAATTCTGTTGAAATTCAAATTCAAAATCCAACCCCGCCGCCAGCAGCTGTGGACAATTCAAATTCAAATTCAAATTCCAATTCAATGGAGGAAGAACCTGTGGAAACTCCCGCCGGCGGCGATGCTGCCAATGGAAAATCTCCTCTCACTTTGCCCCATGGACATCGCCAATTGTTCCAGGAGAAAGAAAGACGATATTGCGTTTTCTGCTCCAAATATTTGGCCGTCAGCTATTTCAACGCCCACAACCGCCGTCTTCATCCCAAATAAATAAATTTCCACCTCACCCCGCACATTTTCCACACATTTAAAGAGTATTTTAAAATCCTCCATTTTAATGGTCCACAGGAACAGGAAATTTACTATATTATTAAAGGATTATTTTATTCAAATTTCCAAATAATTTTCATGTAAGGCACAGTGAGTACAAATTATTGTGATTCTAACTGTAAATTTTAATTTAGCCTCCAAGTCAAATTCAAATTCAAATCAAAATCCTACAGATTTAGTTACAGATTACAATATAATAAAAATATGTCTATATACGAATTGATAATTGATATTAAGTCAATCTCAACGGATTTTTGGTGGCGTTATCTTCTCGGCACAGCTATATATAAAAAATATCACAATCCACACAACAATTACAATCATTTCTTTCGTTAATTGAGAGACAAAAATGAATTACATATAAGTACAATTGTTATTATATTACATTGTACGTGGCTTCCATGAGACAATTTGCAAAAGGTTCATATGATTCGCAGTACACATCCGCAGGATTCAAATGGTCGTCTATATACCGTCAAAAATCAGTATTTAAATCAAAGAAAACCATTTTTCCCATTGAAAAAAGCATCCACACAGAATCTTACATTTTATAAGCAAAGCTATATATATATTATGGAGTTCTCCATACGAAAAGGGATGGAAGACGAGTTTTCACTTTTTTTACACAGGAATATGAAAAAAAACATGTGGCCTATATTTTTGTTAGAAAAAAATTGTAAATATTTTCAATTAATTTACAAAGTTTATAATAGTTCAATTCAAACAAAATATGATGACGATTTATTTCTTGTGATTTTTGAATTCAAACATCATCGAGAAACACCGTGGCGCCAAAGTGGCGAAAAAGGGAAACTCAAATATCTTTTGATCTAATTCAATTCAATTCAATTCAGGTTTTATTTAACGTATTATTTCTGGATCGTGTACAAAATTAATTGACACGTCGTTTACCAGTAATACGGACGAGAAATAAGATAATTATAATGTCAATTTACAAAACAAGCCAATTATTTAAAATATCAAAAACGAGTTTTTACATATATTAAATTTTAGACAAAGTCAGATCTAATGAAAAATAAAACTCGTCTTCCACCCATTTTCTTATGGAGAACTCCATATATGAGGTTCTCCGCCAGAAAAGGGACCATTTACGTAAAATCACTTTTTTGCATATTTACGGACCACACAGAACATGGAGAATATATTTTAGGACAAGTTTAAACCATTTTGACTGACCAAAAGTATAATTTAAGATGGTCGTTAAACTCCTCCAAAAATTCTATAAATTAAAGTAAACCGATGATTTGTGTAATTTAAATTCAATTACAATCATTGAGAAACTTATTTACGCGCCAAACAGCCGAGGATATTCAAAGCGCTATAACTCTGAATCTAGGTTTGCGTAAATGGCCCCTTTTCTTACGGTATTCTACATATATATTATTTAAATCTTCAAAATTTCTCAAAATAAAGTTCCGAAATTGAATTAAAATGTATGTGTGTGTGTGGTTACGGTTTTCAACGAAACAAATGGGCATGAGCTCGGCTGCTCGATGTCGAAGCACCGCCGGGATTTCATTCTGCAAATAATGTTCGGTGGTCATTATGTCCATTTTTCCTTCCGGCGTCAACTATACATATACATGTATGTAATTTTACCCACAATAATTAAATCCGGCCATTTCCTTTAATTACAATTAAAAGACAACAAAACTATTACAATGTCTGTGTCATTTCAAAATTATTAATATTTAAATATTTAAATTTCCATACGACTTCATCCAGGATCATCATGCATTTGAAGACACACTATACAAAAAAACGAGGGAGAAAGAAACGTTACAAATTTATTTAAGGAAATTTTGAAAACTCCCGCAATTGAAAAGAATATTTTAAAAGTGTGGATCTCTCGACTTTTTTGAGAGTCCTTTGATTTTATTTACACCGGATCTCTTGTTTCGATCTTCCGAGTTTTTGAATGTCATATTTCTCCGGCAAGTATTCATGACGACGACGGCTCGTTTATTCGTTCTGGATAGTGCTTGAGCACACGTTTCATTCCCCACGTTTTCCGGCTCTTTCCAAGCTTTCGCCATCACAACCTGTCCATGAGGACCACACAGAAGGAAACAGGACATTGTTAACCTCATTTCCCTGTGATTTAATGAACCTTTGAGCACATTTTCTTCTATATATATTTTGTTACCAAATCCAAATCCGTGGACTTACTTGAACTTCATTTGCACAGAAGAAGCAGCAGCTCAAGAAGAAAATCCAAAGGGAAATCCAGCGCGCGATCATTTTCTCACACAGCACTCACAATCAGCAAGAACTCTGAACTTGAATACAAAAAAAACGACAGGAATTGACTATAATATATTATTTTTGATGAGAATTGCGTCTGTGTGTCCAAAACGACGTGACGTTCAAATGTGCAAATGCCACACACAAAATGAACAATTTCAAATCATCATCTTTGTTTTGAACTTTTTCTATTCCTATAAATTCCTTTGATTTATTCATATAGATTTGAACACTAATATTAAAAAAAACCCACCCACTTCCATTTTGACGAGAGAGAGAGTCAAAATTGTATATAATTTTACAAATAATGGTATCAAAAAAGCATCAGGAAATCCCACACAGATTTAATTGTAGACTTTTACATATATAATGAAAAAGAACACATGTTTGTATGTATTTATGCATCATTTTCGTTTGTAAACTGTGGAAATTACACAGCCTTGTGCCCCACCGGAAATTCGTAGGTCGGGATGGGAAATGTGGGCGGGAAATATATTTGAATGGGAACGAATTCGAAAAGAAAATTGTGGAAGCGAGGAATGTGCGATGACCACACAATAATTAAATATATATAGAGTCAAGTTGAAGGTACAACAACATGCTATAAACAAAAGTTAATTTGAAACATTTTCTATATACCGCAGATCTTGAGGTTTTGGTTATATTATTAGACTTTGGGCATGTGGAAAATGTAATTGAACCGCGTGTGGCGAGAATGAATGCGAAACCATACAAAACAGGTGATGATCATGATCAGCTTGAAATCCCAATTGTCGGTAGATGTTGATGTTGATGATTGACCCGAAACAGTCAGTAACTGCAAATTCCCCAAAAGTGTCATGAAAATCAGCTGACTCAGAATAAGAAGGAGCCAACATTTGAAAATCCATTTCATCCACATCGGGAAATATATAGACATTTGAGTCTGTGGATTTGACCACATAGAAACTCCATCGAATGAATTCGAATGTAATTGGAATTTGGAATCCAACAAAGTTGAGAAGTCACGTAACAAAAAACGCGTGGTGTGGAATTTTGAATCCGATCGCTTCAGCATTTTGAATTATGAATTGAAATTTGATGTTGGTCAGTCAAGAAAAATTACATAAGACTCAGAAATTAAAATACATGCAGAAATGTGAAGAGAAAACGAAGGAATTTAATTGCCTCGGCTTTTCTGCTATATATGCTTTCTCTAATATATATATCAAATTCCGCATAAAACTGTGGTCGTTGTCGTTGGGGCATTTAACCTTCGCTTTTCTTTGTCATTTGTCGTCGTCATCACACAGAGGGGATGGAAAAACCCGTGTAGAAATTTACAATCCGTCTCAGATTTAAATGTGGAATCATTGTATATACGCGAGTTCACTTAATTCGAATTTCCATTTTCAGGCAATTTTCAAGTGTGCGGATGAATATATTACTCCAGAACTCAATTAAAGAACTCAAATATATTCATGGAAAACAATAATTTTTCCTTATACCCGAAAAACGGTTGGTATTTTATCTGAAGCAAATGCAAACCTAAACGATAACGCATAACGCAAACATGATAATTAAATGATTGAACTGATGGGGGCGTATTGAGGATTGCATTCAAACTATATACTCCAAATCCCATATTTATTACTCATTATTCATCGTGTGATATTCGATCGTAATGTTGTAATTGTAAATTGTAAATTGTTATCGTCAAATGTGCTTACCAAAATACAATACAAATGTATTCTCTCTCTTTATTAGATGCAAACGCTATAGATTACAAATGATTCTGCTTAAAAACGTGTTTTCCTTGTTGTAATTTCTTGTGACTATATATTGAAAGAGTTGAGAGTCAAATTAAAGGCTTCATGCAAAAGAGTGCAGGTATAAAACTGGTTTTTCCCACAGTGTGTGTGCTGGCTGTGTGTGGATTTCTCTCTTCTCTCCTCTTCTTTTCTCTCGGCTCGTCGGCTCTTGATCTTGACTTTTGCTGCTGTGCTGCTGCTGTCCATCCAACATTTTCCACTGGCTAAATCCATTCATACGATATATATGCATACAAATTCATTTGTATATATATACTTCAAGTTGAATTCATCTGAGAATATCTTGTCGACTGTCGATTGTTCGTCATCGTCCTCACATGTCCATTCCTGTTTGACGACAATTTCACACATGTCATTTTGGCCGATACAACTTCTACATAACTTGTACACACGCTTTTCAGAGATACTGATCAAACTTTCTTGTTACTAATGTCTCGTCGTCGTCACTCTCTGGATTTCCCTTTTCATCACACTGTCCCCGTCACAGCTCAGCTGTTCACAGTCTCTCTCACACACTGTCACACCAACACAGCGCCAGAATTCTCACCACGATATTTTGATTTCCATAATTAACGATAACTATTATACAAATAATGACATTTATCTGGATTTTCCTCTTCCTCAGCGTTAATTTCCTCTCTGAATTGACTACAGCCGTCCCAGGTAAAATCCACTTCTCATTTTCATATGTATATTTTCTCAGGCAACATTCAGTTTGATTTTATAATTGCATGTGGAAAATGAAATACTGGAATTGAAATTATAACAGAGGTGAATTGGACGACCAGGAATTTCTGGGAAATACGAAAATGGCCGCAGAGGACGGTCATCTACAAAATTGACGACACATTCAGTAAGGAAGAAATTCAATATTTCCCACGTGACTTTCCGTTTTGCTTCCTTTTCGTTTAACTGTGATTTGAATGTGCGCGGGTGTGATTAATTCATTCCAGCGAGGGAAGAGCAGCAGATAATTTACGGGGCGATGCAGGAATTGAGAGACAAAACGTGCGTCATATTCCGGCGGCGCTCCAAGAGCAAGAAAGAGTCGAGCTACGTCCGAATTCGGAGTGATTTGGGGGGATGCAAGACGGAGAATGGTTACCTTGGCGAGGGGGAGCAGTATTTAAACCTGGTTCGCGGGGAATGTGTGACCCATCAAGCGGTCCTTCATCATTTACTTCACGCACTCGGATTCGAGCACGAAGTGAGGCGAGCGGATCGGGATGCTCATGTTCACATTCATTGGGACAATTTACGGTCCGCGTGTAGAGCAGAAATGAGGAAATTGGGTGAGAGTGAAAGTGAGACCTTTGGGATCCCATACGATTTCCATTCCATCCTTCATTATGGCCCCTATGAATGCTCCAAAAATTCCTCCATGGTCTCCATTTCCCCCAAAGATGGGACGCGGAAGTTGTTGGGGCCCATGATGAATCTGAGTCCATTAGATGTCCTCCGAGTTCGTCGAATGTACAATTGCCCCGAGAAGCGACTCAAGTCCACCATCAAGTCCCCTTGGAGACTCCATTTCCCACGCCCTTAATCCACATCCTCATCATCATCATCATCACTTGTTTTTGTTTTGTTATGTCCTTATATACATATTTATTCAATACTATTTATCAACGATTAGTCTATAATTAAAACCCTTTTGTTTTCTACCACCGAAATTTTGGAATTGCGTCTAATATAGAATTCTCATTGTCTCACTCTCTCTTCGTCATTATTCAGAAAATCCACTTGTATATATTCACACACTAAAAACATTTCGAACCTCATTTAAAAAGTTTTGTTTCTTTGACTGATTATATACAGCTCTTAGAGTTTTTGTATTTTATAAAGTTGTAAAACTTTTCCCGGCTTCCACACACACACACAATAATTATCCATACAAAGTTATACCTTCAAACAAGCCACACAAGAACGAGAAACTAATATAACACAAGCTGAATCCAATGCCAATATCAAGCTCAAAATCTCACTGATTGTTCAGTGTGGATTCGGACACACGCAACTCTATATGGAACAAAAGCCAAAGGAGTTTTTGTATAATCGGAACATTTACAATTATAGTTTAATAATAATGCGGATTTGAGGGCACAGCCACACATTTTTTGTCTCTGAAAACAAAAGGGAAAGGGAAAAAGTCATTGAAAAAATGTTGGGGATTCTTCTAAAATTCGCCCTTCTGACTTTTGTATTTTCCGCCAAGAAATGTGACGCGTCTGTTACTGTTACCTCGAACAACCACCACAAAAACGGCGACAAGGACCAGGACCAGGAAAAGGGATGGATATTATTTGAAAGTGTCGAGTCCTGGATGGAAACATATTCGGATTGTGCCCTTCACATCGTAGTCCAGCAACGTCATCCGGAGTTGACCCTCCTCCAATTCCCAATCCGGCTCCCATCATCCTGAGTGACATGCAAAGTCCTTTCACTCGCAAATATCGTCTAGGCAAAGCGGAAAATTGGAGACCAATTAGACACTCCTCAAACCCGAATTCCCTGTTTGACTTCCTGTATCCGACACGATCCCTCCGTTTTCATTTCATTCTCTACAAGTTCCTCTTGTGCTCTGCCACGCTTTACCTTTCCTTAATATTGAACCGCTTCGATGATTTGACTAGTAGCTTTGATGGACATGGGCTCACTGAGGACTCGTTGACGATCAGTGGGAGTTTGGCCTTTGATCCGAGTCGGATCAAGCACATTCACATCCTCGTCCCGGAACAGCATGTGAATGACACCCTCACCACCATGTCCTCGGTATACAACGTTCAGGAAGAAGGCCTCAAATTTGATTGGTCCCGGCTCGTCTTTCTGGTGCGAGCATCAAATGTCACTGATTCATCATCATCATCATCACAGCTGGAATTGAAGTCCATCTACATGTTCTGTTTGAGCTGTGACCCCGCCATAATTCTGGCCATGCCATTAAAAAATCCGGCCAGCTCCATCCCCGTGCTTTCTATTTCAATTTGCTGATCAACAGTGTGTTGTTGTTTGGGATGCTCCGAGGATTTTCCGACTCGAGCCCTGTCCCAAGGACAATTCTGACGGGAAAGGAATCGGAATCGGAATCCGAATCCGTTGCGTGTTGTTCGAAACGAAGGAATCTCTTGCGGCATCTTTTGTATCTCTGGCTCCTCTCAGCCATCGTATTCGTCAATTGTTACAAGGGAATGTTCACGGCGGACGTGATGGTGGCCTCCAAGAAACCAATAATATTCTACAGGGAATTCAAGGAGCTGGACGGATTTGAATTCTACTCGTCAATTCATCCAGAGACTCCAAATGTAGACGATGCAATAATAGCTTTTTATAGAGGAGTTGAAGGTCCCAATCATCCTTATACCGATATTCCGCCCGAATACACAGACCTTCTCCGCTTTTTCGTTCATATGTTCACAAGATTTGGAAATGAAGGCTTGAATCAGTACACGGAACGGATCCGGGACAAAATGCTGAGAGGGAAGAAAAATAATAAAATAATAGGGGAAAACTCCTGCCCTCCAAGTGGGACGATGAAATCCATCAAATGGACAAGTTCTTGCGCATACTTCAAAAATACCAAAAAACTGCCCCCAACACGACGACTGAAGTAATCGTTTCCAAATGTAACCGAACCGCCTTCGTGGACTTGGATTCGGATTTAGGGAAATTTACTCCAGAATTCCCCAAAGATCCTGATGCTGATGGCCATGGCCATGAGGAATGGATGAATGCTGGAAAGCAAGTGGTTTTTACCAAAGGGACGGAACATTTGTTAGAGAACCAAATTGATTGGGTGTTTCACGACGATTTCCATGGGGGTGGACTCCTGAGGGGATTCATTCAGAAATTCCTCCTTCTGAACGGGATTCAAAATTGGATGTCGTACAATTTCCCGTATAGAGGTGGAAATGATAAAAGCTTGGATCCTAAGCTTAGACAAAGTGATGGAGTCCGACCACTGGATTTGTCTTCGAATTTAATTCAAGGGATCTTCAGTGTCTGGGCTGGACTCCTGGCGTTCTCTGTTTTTCGTCCTTTCCAGCGAGGTTACATGGATTTTGGTGGTGCAGATGAGGCGGACGTTGGCGAATAATGAGATTTTGAAGTCCCAATTCCAACTCAAATCTACTGTGGTTGAACAGTGGAGTCTTTTTCGAAAGAACGATGGAAATGGGGATGCTATCGAGTTGAAACCAACTCAAATCATTTCCGTCCAACCAACAAAGGACATTTGAACTCGATGAATTCACAAAAAAATACAAAATTGCTGATATATTGAAATTACTTGATATTATACATATTAAAAAATTTCTAATTTCGGTGCGCGTGTATACAGGATTTTTTGTAATGAGACTTTAAGTGAGGGCTCCACAATTTTGACTGACGTTCAATTATATACAATTATCAATTTACAATTAGTTCAAATCCGCTCATATAGTTTTCATTTGAATTGGATTAGCCCACAGAATCTCAATCATCCCCGCATTTCCACATTTCCACACCAATTGTGTTTATTCTGTAATAAACAAAAGGAGAGGAAGTTGTATAAATCAAAAGAATTAAATTTATAGAAGACCGTAAGAAAAGGCGCCATTTACGCAAACCTATATAGATTCTGAGTTATAGCGCTTTGAATATCCTCGGCTGTTTGGCGCGTAAATACGTTTCTCAATGATTGTAATTGAATTTAAATGACACACATCATCGGTTTACTTTAATTTATAGAATTTTTGGAGAAGTTTAACCACCACATCTTAAATTGTACTTTTGGTCAGTAAAAATCTAAAAATGGTTTAAAAACTTGTCCTCAAATATTCTCCATGTTCTGTAGGCCACATAAATATGCAAAAAAAGTGTGTGGTTTTACGTAAATGGTCCCTATATATAGATATTCTGGCGGAGAACTTCAAATATTAACTTAGTGCGTGGAGATATAAAAACAAAACCACATCGTTAAAGAAAGAGATTGTCAGGAAGCGCGCGGATTCAAATTCTACAATAGAGTTATTTTGATAACATCAAATGACTGTGTGGTATTTGGTATTACCCAAATCGTCTTCGGGTAGCCAAAGGTATTTACATATACCGCCCAACATAACTTTGACCCCGAAGCTACCATCCTGCTCTTCAGCGCAATAAGCCTTCCGTTCCCTCCGACAATTGGAGACGAAGGCGCAAACGAATCCCTTAAGATAGGATTTCCTTTGCTTGACACTCAACATCGCCAGTCGTCCGGATTTGTCCTCGTTTTTGCCTGTGCGGATATTCATATTTTGATACACACCACATCCAAAATATATAATATATATCGTCTGTTAAGTTCACAAAGGAACTATAATTATTTTCCTTAATTTCGTTGACCTGCAGCTCCAAAGGTCAAATGGCTCAAGATGGAGCTGTGGGTCCTTCGACATTATTGCCTGCCATGACCTTTTCGGGTCACCCTGAATTTATTCAGAATTTGACCCACAAAGACGGACGCAGTCGGAATAGCATTTCCGCAAATTAAGGAAAATCCTTATAGTTCGTTTGTGAACTTAATAGACGATATGTAACAATAATAAATATTTGTGTTCATTTTTGTGTATAGTACACACAAAGCACAATCAAGTTCTCTGTGTTGCTGTGTGTGAATCACTCAACTCATGCATTTGGAGTGGTGGGCACAAGCGATTTTCTGATTGGGTTCGACGGCGCTCGCGGTCATGGGGTCTTCATCGTCCGTATCATCACTGCCGACACCCCAAATGATCGAGCAAAGCTCCTGCATCGTGTCACCCTCATCTTTCCCTAGCTTGATTTCCCGACCACAAACCTCCCTTTGTTTCTTCCGGCAATTACTCCGATATATACACGCGGCTTCCTCGACCTTTTGAACTTCCCCAGGTTTAAACTCCACAAATCGGCCCTTCTGAACGCCTAATAGTAAAATATACAATAGTTTAAATTTAATATATACTGTCCATCCGGTTGTAAATGATTTTTGACTTTTTTTTTGAAGTTGGCACGTGGGCGAGGATGTGATGTGATGTCCTTGGAATTTGGAAGCGAAACCAAGGTGAAAAGCTGGTTACGCTTCCAAATTCCAAGGACATCACATCCTCGCTCCGTTTAATCAAAATTGAGTGAAAAATAATTTTTATACGGATGGACAGTATTACTTGAAAGTATATATATAGTGATTACACTTACCCATACACCGATCAAACTCCTCACATGCTTCTTTCTGATTCGCCAAATTGAGGGTTTTGGCGGATGAGCGCTGTTCAGCAAAACTCATGTCGCAAATCTATATCGCCACAAATAAAACCAGTATACACAATTCTTAGGACCTTCCTCAACCATAGAAATTTGTTTTTTTTTGGGGGGGGGGGAATGTACCTGAACTGCCGTGGCTTGTAGACAGTGAATCATTTTCGTACTTTTCCCACAGCCCTTAGCCACGCCTTCTGGTTGATACTCTGTTCCGAGTCAAATTCAAAGTCAAACATTTTTTAGACTATAGGTATAAACAAAAAAAACGGGGCTGTTCAACGAAACAAAATTACGCAGTACTACAATTTATAGAAGCGTAATACTCGATGCGCAGAAATTGGCAGCCTTCTGGAAGTCTTCAACTAGGTCCGATGGCATTGTCTTCTTCAAAAAGGACTTGACAGCATCCGAATGCACGTTAATTCTTTTTTTTTCCTTAATTGTATAGGATCCAATTTCATTTATTCGTTTAGTGTATTTAACAAGGAAACAAGTTGAGTTAAAAAATTCTTTAAATTATTACAACAGTCACAAGTCCCAATTCCGTGAGGACGCAGTTCATAGCACACTGAAAAAAACATTGAAAAAACACAATTGTGGAATTAAACATATCGAAAAATTGAACCAATGTAAAAACACAAGATGTGGATTTCGTCAATATTAGTGATAATATTAATATTAATAATAATAATATTAATTCCATATTCAGATTAAAAGAAGCTTTACTGAGTCACTTGTTTGTTCCGACTCGGAACATTCCTTGATGGCTTTCAAAATTGGGCTCACACTCTTCAACTTTTGCCCACGACACAGGAACTGAGGCACGTCCAAACTCTGTGCCATCACATTTTGATTAAAAATCCCTCGTTTATTCTTATGTGTACATTTAATAGTACATTACATATAAAAAATGAGGATTGAAGGCCATTTTGTTTTGTGTATTAGTCACCAAAAGATGTTGATACAAGGAAAAGTCGTGGATGCTATCCAAAATGCCTCCAATGACATTCAACTTGATGGACTGACTCTGAACGTCATGTTGTACGATAATTAATAATAGAAAGCACAAAATCTGCCAGGATTTCACACACGGACACATTTTGATTGAGTGTGGTTACGGAAATACGTATGACGAATTTTTTTAAAAATATATACTACACGTTTTTGCTGCTCCAACAGCTCGGCGATGCAACAATCAACAATTAATTCAAAAATGCAAACACTTGGGGTTCTAAAATCGGAACAATGAAGTACCAAATGGGCGCAATGATACTCAGCCAGAAATTAATGGGCCATTGAATTGGCAAACAAAGGCTTGGGGAAATGGAGCCCGCGTAATCGGTTTTATTGCGGAAGCAAATATGGAGTTGAAAAGAACATTTGAATGACAATTGAATAAAAGGAATTTTGAGGGTTCAACACATTGCTTGAAGGAAATCACGTGTTTTGTGTTTAAAAAACACTACCTATATTTTCCTTTTTATTCCAGAAAATATGGTTGAGATTTGTCATTTTCAAATCTAAAATATGGTGACGTAAATCATAAATCGATGCGAGCTGACCAGAAATGAATTTTTTTCAATAATTGTCTCAATCATGATCATTTGAATTTGACGCAATTTCTACCATTTTCATTGCTCCATTTGCCATTTTCGAATACAAAAGGCCTTGTACACGGAGTGTCCAAACCAGAGAGCGGAGCGTAACAAAATAACTGAAGGCATGACCAGGAAATTGTAGGCATGGCCGGGGGTTTTCTTTATATTTCCCGAAATCCCTGGTAAAATGCCAAATTCGGGGTTTGAAATTCGGATTCATCCGATTTTGACTTCGGATTCGGATTTCTCATGATTTTCTACCGCAGAATCCTTGGAAACAAAAAACATTTTCAAAGCAGGTCAAAAACATTGAATTCGGGGTTTTTAATTCGAATTTCTTAAAATTTGACTTCGGATTCGGATTTCTCATGATTTTTTAACCCCCAAGAATCCTTCGCAACAAAAAACAGTTTGAAAGCAGGTCAAAAACCCCGAAAAACACGGAATTCGGGGTTTTTGAATTTGAATTTCTTATATACTTTGACTTTGAATTCGGATTCCTTGTGATTTTTTACCCTTGGAATCGGTAAAGAACGAAAAATATTTGGAAAACGGGTCAAAAACCCCGAAAAATATTGGGAAAACGGGTCAAAAACCCCGAAAAAACCCGGATAAAACCGAAACGGGTTTTCGGATTATGCCCATCTCTGAACCCATCCTGTCTATATTATGAATACAATGAAAATAAAAAAGATCCCACGGACAAACGGACGGACATGCGTCATTTCATAAGAGGAGCTCTCGCTTCGCTCGCTCCCTAAAAAATTGAAAAAAAAACATTTATATAGGTAGACGTTTAAATTGAGACAGCTGAACACTTTGTTTAAAATGCGAGTATACCGAAACGACGATCAAATTCAATTTCCTTATACAACAAACGAACAACACACGAAATGGAACGAAATGGATTTAATAAACCAAAATGATGATTCCACACAGGAAATTGTTCATTCCGAATTTTATTTCCTTATAGGTTTCTTGCACATGAGAGATTTCAAATTATATACATGTCTGTGGACTTGAATTTTAGTTTTTCTTTTAATAGAAAACGGTAGGAATTGAAATTGCTCATGGAGATTATTTTTCCCACTTCCTTGTCCGAAAAATTGATAGAGAAACTTTCCTTGGGAAATTTATATATACCATTGACGACAAAAATTTTTGGATTTCATGTTGTTTCAAATTGTAAAATTAAATTGATGCCTGGCATTTTGTATTCAAGGTGACCAATTTCCAATAACTTTTGCTTCAAAGGTTAAACAAATGACAGCTTGAACTTTGTAACACTCGTAACATTTCAGTCTCACCAACATTTCCTTTTCAAAACTTGTGTGGCTGTGGAAAAAAGGAGCGTAACATATAGAAAATGTTGACTCCGTTGACCCTTCGGACACTCTCCTTGTTTTACCGGCTGACCTCGCTCCTTCACAGCGTCCCTTTAGAATGGGATGTAGCCACAGGGCGACTCATCCCGTTCAAACGAAAATGGCGCCGAATCCTTTGGCTCTTTCACCTCATTTGGATTTTGAGCACGACATTGAATTTGAATTGGATTCTCCCGCGGACTCGTCGGCTTGGTTCACCGGAACAAATCGCCATCGGAATCCTGTACGCAGTTTCCTATACTTTTGTTTCCGCTTTTGAGCTCACGATCCTCCTTAAACACGAACAATTCGCTCAGTTCGTCAACAATATTTTGGAGCTGGACTCTCGATTTACTCGTAAGCACAAACAAATGAGTCAAAATTAAAAGTGCAACAGAAAATGGCGGGAATGTGAATGTCTGATAGGATTTTGAATTACAGAAAAGGATTTGGCGGTGATTTCGGTTCGGATTCCAAAGCGGACCCCCGGAAATCGTCTAGATGTGTGTGAGCTCTTCCTCGTCACGTTCTTGTACGGCATTCCATTGGTCATCCTGCCTTTCCTCGCCATTTTCGTCATGGACCCGGAGAACTCGCGATATTTCTATCGATTTGCATGTGGCAGCGCTTGCGCTTGCGCAGGAATCTCTGGGAATTCCAGAGGATTTTGTTGGCTCCTCCCCTTTTGGATTGCCTTTGAATACTATCAATATCTTTGCGTCGTCTCCGTCATTAGTTTCAATTACTTTGCCATCACGATCCATGTCTACTCTACACAATTCTGGCTCGCCCAAGCGCGGGAACCCTCTCAATCTCCATCAGCTAGTTTGAATTTGGATTTTGGTCGCGACGACGACTGGGATTGGTCAAAGAGTTTAAAGATGTGGAGAGCCTACAAAATCCTTTTAATTCTCGCCAATGACTGCTTGTCCGCACTCACGTGGCCCGCATTCTTCCTCTTTATCACTTTTGGGCAGTCTTTCAGCACGTACGTCATGATCAAACTGCGCAGGTCCGGGATTTCATGTATTCAGCTTTTTGAAGGTTATCTTTCCGCGCGAAAGCTGTTCAAATATATATGGTTAATTTTAATTTCTTTTACTTGTTTTGTCGCGTTTTCTCAGTGTTTTTGAAATGCCGTTCGTACTCATTTTCCCGCTTTTCCTGATGGGAACGGGGATATCGGAATTTTCAATGGTTCTCCCCGCAGCGGGAGTGGAAGCACAGTCCCGGAAATTCTTGCGCTCTTGGATGGTCCGGAATAAAATGCAAATATCGATGAATCGCGCTACAAGCGCGATTCAGCTTGGAGGTAATAGCGCCGCTGTAGTTCCTTTAAGGAGGTTGTTGAGGAGAAATCTGATGATGGAGAGGTCCAAAGTCCTCAAGGGATTGACTCCATTCCGGATTCGTGTGGGTGGTCTTTTTGTGATTCGGAGACAAGTCGTTTTGGTCCTTTTCACTGTCGTTGCGAATATCACAATCAAAGCTTTTTTTCGCTACCAACTCATCTGATTTATATACTGTACATTTAACATTTGGTAAATATTTTGGATTTTTGGATTTTTGAATTTAAATTTTTAAATCTCTTTGGTCATTGTCACATTGCAAATTTTGTCTTTCATATATGGGAATTGGAATTTTTGATTGGAGACGTGGGATTTTCTCCTCATATATATTTTTGCCAATGACTCGTCATGGCCATTTCCATTTTTTCAATTTAAATTCCGAGTCCCGGGGATTTGAAGCCGCCGTATAAATATTGATCAATACTCACGTGAATAAAGTGTGTGGCCGTTCAACGAGAAATCATATGCAAACGTTTTTGTTCCTAATTTTCCCATTGTCATACACATTCACCAACGAATATTATCCAGCAGCTCCAGCACTTTTCCCGTCTTGCACACAGTCAAATTTGATATGGGGAAAACCCCGAGTTTAGAGAGAGAAAAAATATATCGTCTGTTAAGTTCACAAACGAACTATAATTATTTTCCTTAATTTCGTTGACCTGTGCCAAAGGTCAAATGGCTGGAGAGGGAGCGTTGGGTCGTGAGACATTATTGTCTGCCATGACCTTTTCTGTGTGACCCTGAATTTTTCGCAATTTTGCTCACAAAGACGGACGCATTCGCAATATATAGGATTTCCGCAAATTAAGGAAAATCGTTATAGTTCCTTTGTAAACTTAACACACGATATACTAAACAGGAAATAATTCACTTGGAGCTTTTTTCCAGTTGAAGCATTTCTGTTTGTAATGACTTTGGTTTTGGTTGTTTTCGCCTTCAAATCTCTTTGAGAACTTTCCCAATTACCCACACGTCTGTTTTCTTCAATGCTTTTCCCACACAGTGGAAATGAACGAGAGCAAAGGAATTACGCACCGAATTATGTTAAGTTATATAGGAGCAATTCCAATTCCAAATGGACCGCAATCTTCTACAAATAAACAAATAACAACAAAGCCGACGTTTCTTTTGTGTGATGTCAAAGCATCAGTTGCAGAAGCTATATATTTGTACATGAAAAGGAATATTTTCAAGGTGAGGTGGATTTCTCGCCCAATTTCAGCTGGAGCAGGACAATGAAATAAGTCATCACCACGCCCATCACCTGCCAAACCAATCAAATAGCAATATACAGTAAACCAAACGAATGAATGAAATGTTCTCGTTTTGTTGCGAGTGGAAACTCACAGCTGGAATGAGCGTCAAATCCACATCGAAAATCCCTCTGGCGCTCAATTTAAACTCCCAGGACACGATCCAGCTCACAACTTCATTTCGCTTGAGACTCAAATGCAACTCTTTACAATTCATTTCCAGCATCCCATCAACAAAATCCAAATCATTGCGAATCACTGAAATATTCTTCAACTTTTCCCGCTCACGATGTATCTAAACCATCGAAAAAAAACATCATTTACCACACAGAATTCTGTTAATTAATTAATAATTTTGGTCTTTATAGACTTTCATTCAAATTCAAATTTAAATTCAAATGTCCAACCTTTGTTTTGATGAAATGTCCAAAGTGTGCAAGGAAAAAGAGGACGGTGATGTTGGAAATGGTTTGACAGAGCCATAGCTGATGCCCCGCCTCCTCAATGCCAAAGTAACCAATCAATGTGGTGAGTCGAATCGTCGCGCGGACAATGACGATCCCACCATAGACTCCGCCCACTCTCGAATACACCTCAAAATTCTCCTTTATTTCTGTGAATCTGAAGGAGAAATCCTTCAAATCCCTGACCAAAGTTCCCTGAACAGAAAGAGAACGAGAAGAAAATGGTGATGGACAATACTGCGAAGGCGAAGGCGGGAAGAGATTGTCCATCACTTCCTCGCAAAATTCCTCATGAGACTGGACCAGTTGGAGCCCCAAAATGGCGATGAACAGAATCGAATACGCGATCGGGATGATCGAGAGCAAATCCACAAAGAGAACCGTCCAACTGTACAATTTTTGGTTGGGGAACATCGGGCTGAGCCAAATAACTTCATCAAAATCTGCATCAATCCAGTCAAATTGAAGAATGACCCAACTCTCCATCGTCAACAATAAGGTCAAGGTCAAGGTCATCATGGTCAAAGTCCACCAGCTTTCAGTCCACCAATTTCTGCTGGTACTGGTGCTGGTGGGATTCGTCGTTTTTCCATTGGTATTATTGAGGATCCAACGAATGAGCTCAATTGAGGACTGACAGTGAACAATGCTCATCAACCTCAAGATGACATCTGGTCCATATGCGTTGAGGAAAAGGACGCCCATGAGGATCCGTCCGACCAATGGCTTATTCTGCTTGGCCCAAAATTCGGTCAATTTGGGTGAAGGGACGGTGAAAGTGAGGACGAAATTAGAAAAAACCCAGAGGGATAGGAAAATCGAGATGAAGCTCAACAACACAATCGAACGACACCACCGAAATTCCTTGAGCGTAATAAATTGAACCTTTGACTTGGACTTTGCACCTTGTCCAAATTTGGATTGTTGTCCCTCTGGTTTGCCCCTTGGCCAATGAAATGGAATTGGACAAGGGAACATTCCGCTCAGCCAACCCACAACGACCAAACAATGCAACACACCGTTCCGCATCTTTTTGCTTTTGCGACTGTGTGGATATAATTTGAAATAAAGTTCCAGGGTTTTGGGGATTTACACGGAAATAAAAAAATACAAACGACATTCGAGGAAATTGATGAGTTCCATCAAGCAAACAATATAAACAATTAACAAGGCAGAACTCACAAACGGCTTGTTGATCTTTGTTTTCATTTTACGAAGATTAAATGCAAACTATACATAATCGTTTTCGTTTGGACACGCGAAGGCTTTATAGGCTTTTAGAACGTATTAATTTTGACGACTCGCAGCGGAGCCGGACGATAAAATGGTTTGGTTTTTCTGTGGCTTCAGAAGGAAAATTATGGTTCGTACAGATATTTCCGAATTGTGAGATGAAAAATGAAATGCGACCCTCAGGAGTTTGTTTGTTTTGGCGGTGCACCCACTAAATTTGCTAACGCTTGTTATGTATATATTGACGGCTGTTGCACATGGTATGAATTAATTCCGACTGCATCCTTGCACTTGCACCATCTTTTCCAAACACAAAGTAGGGTATCAGGGAAATTCGTCGGCAGGGAAATTCGTCGGCAGAAAATTCGTCGGCGGGAAATTCGTCGGCAGGAAATTCGTCGGCAGGAAATTCGTCGGCGGGAAATTCGTCGGCGGGAAATTCGTCGGCGGGAAATTCGTCGGCGGGATGCAATTGAAAATTACCTTAAACTCCCCAAGGTATATAAAGTAAGAAGGTACGGACAATCGCAATCCAGGCGATCGAGGGAAATTCGCCCCCAAGCTGTGACGTCTATTGGGAGCAAAAGGAAAGAATTTATCATGGGAACAAACGACGGAAAAGTGTAAATGAATTCCTGTAGCTTAATTAATCCTTACAAATGTTTACTGAGGTATAGATTCTACTTCTTAATATTACTGCTTCACAATGACACTATTAGATAATTGTGACATGCAGTTAAACGACTATAAAACGAAAAAAACAAATCGGGTTTTGGAAAGTATGTTCAACGCCGATTTGTGGATTGCACACGAGTGGGTGCATACATTCATTTCATGCTCTGCAAGTATATACAACTTTAAATAATTGCAAATTCATTTCACATGGTTCATGTGAGTTTGTCTCACAGGAAAAATACAATTTTAACAATAAAAACATTCTATTTTTCTGCTTGACGTTTTTAAATTGATGACAAACGTACACGGTATAAAACATTTCAATCAATTTAATTCATTTTTACATTGCTTGAAGGTTCTACACATAAACAGCAACATTGAATGATCAAATCCTAATATTAATCGCCGGTATTGTGGCAATCAGCCACAGAACAAGTAAAAGGCATGACACAATGCCAAGGTCAACTTTAATTGAATTAAATAATGATTAATAAACAAGAATCTGCTCAGAAATAATTTGTTAGGTTAAATTACAAAAGTACAAATTGACCACGAGTAAAGCGCCAAAACAAGGATTGAATGTTGTAGGTGTATACACACAAAACGAAATCTTTCAATGCAGTTTTTGTGCCGTTCGGTGTCGAACCACGGAATTTATTCTGCACTTATACAAATTATTTAAATTACAGAACGACAGAGTCAACAATTAATAACAAAATACGGTTATCTAAAGCAGAAAAATACGGAAATTTTAACCATACTTTTAAACGATTTAAAATCTATCAATTTCCTTGCTATAAAATAAAAGCTGTACGGGTCTCATTACACAATGTGTATCAAAATCCCAAATTGCTCCCAGGTGACGTCATGACTCATTGAGCACTCCACACGCGCCACCCACTTTTTCTTTAACATAACGATTGTCCGTACCTTCTTACTCCATATGCCTTGAAACTCCCTATAAATATAAAAAGCTTACAATTGTTAGCCCAGATTAGATTAAGATTCTTCAATAAGGAAAAGCAAAATGATACAATTTATGCATCGCTTAGATACAAAAAGAGAAACAATAAAACTTGTAAACGAATATAAATGTGGCATTTCAAATGTAAACATAGAACATTTCATTATACATTGTCCAAAATTTACCACTATGCGATATGCATAAATATATAAACTCTCCAAATAATTATAACAGCAAGACAGAAAAAATTCTGAATTATCAAGATATGGCTTTTGTAAAAGACATGGTAAAATTTATAAGTTTAGCTCTCGACTAAACAATCAACAAATTATAAGACCTAAATGGTCCTCCTCCCATAAAATGGTTATGTAAAACTTACATGTAAACAATGTGTGTGATGGGCATAAACCTAAAAGCACTTTTATTTGAAATAAAGAATAAAAAAAAATCAATATAGGTGTGTGTTATTTTCTGTGCATGAGGAATGAATGCATAATTTAACCTATATAGATGTTCAACTAATGGAAAATGGTGGAAAGGGAAAATTTACAATTAAATACAGTTTAGACATTTAAATTGAAAAAAACCAACGTATTCCTTTGAGAATAAACCAAAATTAATATGCTGTAGAAAACCCCGTGAAATAAATTAAAACAAATTCTGCCTCAAAAAAGGAGAAGTGCCACGATTTGCTTAACCACGAATTCCATGAACATTGGGACGGATTCCCGTTCGACCGTGTGAAATCCGCCGACGCTCATCGCCATCAAAGGAATTGACCTCAGCATTTTCTCGCAGTACCTCCGATCGATTGGTTTCCGCAACCCGCCGGATGTCAACCGGGTGACCCTCCGTAATTCTTCCGTTTTCTCTGTCACTTCATAGGCGAGTTGGAACATGGCAATGAACGCAATTATGCCGTCCACACTTGCCATGGCATAGATGATGGTGAGAAGCGGATTTCGGTGGGAGATTCGAATTGCCGAGAACCCGCCCAAAATTGACACAATCAGACAAATCATTTTGGCGAGCCAGAGAACTCGCGCCATTACCAAATTGAAGAATTTGAGTTGCGTCTCCAATTCTCGGAAATCCTCGAGCATTTCCTTCACAAAATCAAACAAGATTTCCCGCCCACCATTTTTTGAATTCCCGTACCTGATTTTCAGGGTGATGAATCGCGTGAAGGCAGGGAAAGTCATGACGAATGAAAGAATCAAGAAAATACTGTAAATGCCCCATGAGATGGTCAGGAATAAAAAGAAAGTGTCAATGGGCAGACAGATAAAGATTGTCCAGAAATTCCTCCAATCCGCCGGCACCACGGAAATCCAGAAGATTGGAATTTCCGGATTGATGAAATAAAGACCCGGGACAAAAATGAGAGCACCGTACAGAGCAAATGCAAAGAAACACATTATAAACTCCATGAGCTTTTTCCTCTCAGTTCCTGTCGTTTCAGTTTCCTTTGCAGATTCTGTTGTTTTCCCAATTCTAATTGTAGGCGTAGTCAACGCAAAATTATCTGACAAAAAACACGGACACAAAATGTTAATTTCTCTTGCAGACAGTCAATTTCTTATCGCTAGTTATTTCTATTATATGTATGGATTTTAAAATTACCGCAGATTTTGAGGATTTCATTGTAGACTTTGATGTTGATATTCCGTTGGGAGTCAAACATGACATGAATGACTAAAAAACCGAAGAAATAACCCGCACACATGATGAGAATGATTGGCGTGAAATCCAAGTCTGCATCTGATCGGCCTGACGTGAAGACAGTTGACTTCAAAGTCTGGACAGTCATAAAACTCAGCTGACTTGCAAACAACAATTGCCAGAACTTGAAATGGATTTTCCTCCAGATAGAATTTTGATTCTCCATTTGCCCCGTCACTTCATTGAAATGGACTGGAATCAAATTGAGCTTTGACATCAAGAAAAACGTCAAGTAATTCCATTTCAAATCCAACCGCGTCAACATTCTGGACTTTTGCTGGAAATATATAGTTGTGAAAATGTGGAGAATAAAAGAGCAATGGAGAAAATCGAGTGGCTATATATATATATGAAATTGAGCTGTTTTCTTCTTGAAATTCCTGCAAAAACTGCTCCACACACGTAAGCTTTTCTTTCTTGCGTTGTTCGTGACATTAAGAATTGTGAATTACGTGTTGGATTTTTCTATGAGAACTGCACACTTCTAAGATGTATAATGTAATAATATACCAAATATCCAATATCCATAATGGTCAATAAAAGGAATATTCCTTTCCGGATGGATTTACGACTCGATTGCTAATGAGAATGAATCTATATAATATTCATGAACGTTTGCTGCGGAGTAATTTAGTTCCCGTGACATAATGGACCATGCTCCCAATTCCATACCTACCGTATCAGCTGTTATAGAACCCCGCCCTCTTATAGAATCCCACTTGCTATAGAACCCCAGGGGTTGTATAGGATTTTTTGATACAACCCCAGTCTGAATTACACATAAAGTAATGATACAACCCCGCACCCTCCTATACATCCCCTGGGGTTCTATAAGATTTTCAAATACAACCCTAAGGGTTCTATAACATCTTGTACGGTATATATATTTATACTATATGTGCTGTTGCGGAGTAATAAAGGAATATCCACACGGCGTCTGCATGTTGAAATGTAGAATTTAATTACATATATATATATAGACGCGAAGAAAGCTGAACACTTTCCATACCATCAAATATTCATGGAATTCCTAATGAATTAAATGCTGGAAAATGGTGGAAATTTTAATTGGAAAATACTCCAATGTTACGTATATTGTATATAGTGGAAAGCAATTAAATTCCCCATTCATTTGTATATATACGTATGAATATTGTATATATGTGTTGTGGACTATTTTGAACGAATGTATTATGTGCCGATGGATCCATACTGGACTCTCATTGGCCCATCCCAATATTCTATACCCACACACTCTGGTTGTTTCTTTGTGCCAACTAATACTAATATAATAGTTGATATGCTCTCTATATACACACTAACAAAGCATACACTGTGAAAACAAAATGATTAATTCCGCAGGTACTCGATCCTGACATTCCACAACATTCCACAACTTCTAATGTTCGCATGGACTATATATAATACGAAAGGGAAATACATTGTTGATGCTTATGGCGTTCCATGTTAATTCCATGCATGTCCGCTCTTCACTCGCTTGTCGATTCACACATTCACTGTGGCCCGCAGCATGGTGCGCATGTTAAAATTTCAGGAGCACATGCCAAAAACCGTAGAAGTTTAAATGTGTTTCGGCTTGACATTTCCCGAGGGCATTATTGTCAATTTGTACTCACTTCCAAATTCAAAATGCATTAAATTGTGTGGTTGCATAAAAAGATCCGTTAAGCCCAGTCAAATTTATTTATTGCTCACAGTCACAGCCTATTACTTTAAATACTTACATCAAATCAATTGAATTATCATTAAGAACAATACATATATAGCTGTTTACGTAATTTAATATGACATCCCTTGACTATTTACTATTTACAATTAACCAAAATGAAAGTCAAATTAGTTTTTTAGTTTTTTAATTGAAACAAAAACGCACCCATACGCACAGTTGAAATTCAAAATGCATGATCCATTGGCTAAAAGGCAATTAAATACAATTCAAGGCAAATTAAAGAGTTTCGGAAGGAATTGGAGATACAATTGAATGCCGCGAAGGAAGACTTTCTCGTTGAGGAATTCGTTGTGATCATGCGCCAAGTACGGTGTGTTGCTCATCGGGGAAAAGCCAAAAGCGGGGATGCCCATCGCTCGCAAGTTCTTAATATCCGTCCCACCAATCATTATCAACGGCACGATCTCGATTTCCCTGCAAACAATGACAATTTCCCACATTTTCCCTTGTTTTCGTTTAAAATTAATTCCCCATCCGCACACCGCCAGTTATTTGTATATAGCGCTCGGATTAAATATGGCAAACTTACGCTTCTTTGGCAAACTCCTGCGCAGCTCCCCACCACACATTCTCGGCATCCAGCGTCGTTCCTGCTATGAATTCATTTTTGGCCAGGAAATGAAGGGACACTCCCGGACCCGCTGTAGCCACGACGTCATCCAAGAGGCTCTGAACAAACGTCAAATTCCAATATGGTGCGATTCGGATGTCAAAGGTCACCGTGAGCGACGAAGGGAGAACGTTAACTTGAGTCCCGCCCTTAAATTTAGTATGTACATTTTACCATTTAACAAAATTGTCCTTGAATTCCCATTCAATTGTATTTGTACAGCGGGGAAAAAAATAAAAAATAAAAAAAACAATGGGGGAAAGTTCAAAGTTCAAATGTAAATTCCAACTGACCTTCATCAGGGTCAAATTAATGGTGGTCACATCCCCCAGGGTCAAGTTTTCCGTTTCCATTCGCGCCCTCTCCTGCTCTCTCAGCTCCAACATCCCGTTAATCACTCGTTGGATCTTCTCAGCCGCTGTGTTATTGAATAAAGTGGAGCCATGACCGGCTTGACCTTCCGCCGTGACCTCAACTTGCCAGGTCACTCGTTCCGTCCAAAACAAGCCGAAACGGTCATCAGGTCGGGCGAGCCCTTCATCCAGACCGAAACCCACATTTAATCCAGCGAATGCTTCTGATGTCACGAATGGCTTGAGCCCTCTTGCCCCGCCCACTTCCTCATCTGCGCAAGTGCAAGCGCACGCGCACACACACAAAAATCACAAATAAATGACCGACCGACCATGTTGACTATATATAAAAATGTTCGGGAAAAGAGTTGTTGTAATATATATAGGGAACTGACCTGGACAAAAAGTGATAAAGACGTTACGAAGGGGCATCACACCTTGAGCCTTCAAAATCCGAAGGGCTTCAAGGTATTGAGCGCCCACGGACTTCATGTCCTGGGCACCTCGAGCAAAAATATTCCCCTCGGCGTCTTTGTCCGCCGCGAAAGGATCGTGAGACCATTTGTCCTGGAAAATATATGGAAACATATATAAAGGATTCTCTCAGATTTTTCAAAAGAGCGGGAATTTTGAAATTTGAATTTTTAGATTTATTATATACCAGTTCAACGGGGACGACGTCCATGTGACTGTTAAGGAAAATAGACGGGAGATTTTGATTCGTTCCCAGCCAGCTGAGTAGAATTACAAAGGAATTTGATGCCGAGAATCCGAGTAATTTGAATTCCAAACCGATTTCATCTGCCTGAGTTTTAATCCAGGCAATTGAACTGTCTGAAATGAAAGACGTATTTGTATAAAAACTGGAATATTTGAATTCATTTCCCGCGTCATTTTCATTTTTGAAAGCAAGTATATCGTACATTTGAGTTATTAGTGGGATATTTAAATTTTGAAATATAGACAAAAAAAGACGGACTGTAATCGGGTTCCGGATGGACGGCTTTGCATCTCAAGTACTCGCGAAATCTCGTCACTGCCGGATCTTCCTCTTGTGCCAACATTTGAGCGGGAGAATTTAAAACGACTAAAAGGAATGATAAGAAGATTGGCAAACCGTTGACAAGAGAAAAGTGTGACAATTTCCCTCGTCTGGACTTCAAATTGGAATTGAAAATCCCCGTCATTTTGAGTTGACTTCCAACACACAAAATTGAGTTTTCCAATGAATTCTCTCTTGCTTTAATTTTTATGCAGGAAAAAAATATATAGCAGAAAATCGTGTGGAAATTTTGCAATCTTTTGTGGGCAAATACAAAATCCTGTGGTCATGTTTTGCCTATATATAGTGGCCCTTGACAAATGTGAATATATAAAAGAGCAAAGACGAGTGCCAGAGTCCGTTTTATCATTGAAATTTTTCCAGCGAGTCTGATGATATAAAGTGGAAATTCTGGTTTTCTGTTGTTATCTCTGCTGTGTGCACACAATCCACACTCGTCACGTGTTAAACTGTACTCCAAATTCAACTCCCTTTTGTGGCTTTCAGTATATAGTAAATACAAATACAATCGATCAAAGTCATGTGAGGAAATTCTCATTTGATTTTATACATACATGTGGAAAATCAATATTGGTTTTATTATTGTTCCCAGAAATGTGTGCCACGTTTTGTTTTTATGTTTCAAAGTCACTTATGTTTTTGATTGGCTAATGAAGTCAAATGACGTCAGAAATACGGTGGGGCCATTTGAATGTGGTATGGGCGTTTGGGTCTCCCCAAAGTGGTCACGTACATAATAGATATGCTTGAATCCCCTGTCTATATCTTAACTATGTCTATTTTATTTATTTGTATATTCACATTGTTCTGTTCAATTTGAAAATTTGAACCCTACAGAATTTTCTTTTTCCGGCATTTGTTAAATAAAATTTGGGGTAAATGAAGAATTGTGCTGCTGTGTATAAAATTAGCCGTAAATTCTAATGGGTTGGTGATCTTCTGTGCCACCCAAATGGGGAGGAAGTTGATCCTTGGCGATTCTCCTGATCAACGCGGGGCTCCATTTGTCCTTGTTCGTTCCATGAAGCTCGATTAAATTGGCCAAATCCCCCAAAATCGGCTTCATCACATTAAAAAGAGACTCGAATAGGAAATTCACTACATGTTACGGGAAATGATTCAATATAAAATCAAATTCAGATGGAATTCAGATGAAATTTTGACATAGTCTTTTAATTTTAAAAATATATACAAATGATTTTTGACTTGTTTTGGAATTGTCGCAGGGACGATGTGATGTCCTTAGAATTTGGAAGCGAAAATGCATTTAACTTGGGTTTCGCTTCCAAATTCCAAGGACATCACATCGTCGCCCGCGCCAACTCCAAATAAAGTTAAAAATCATTTTTATATGAATGGACAGTATACTTTAGAAGTTTTAGATTGACTCACCGTTGATAATGTAACCCATTTTTAATTTCCTCTCCCGCTGCTGGATTGCTACGGCTAGACGCGCCACATTCAAAGCCGTCGCCACGGCTGTAAATATATATATGCAACAAAAGACACACACACACACATAATCAAATCCACAGTTTTTGAACGCCGCGAGACTCTGAAAACATTGTTCAATTAATTTGAAAAAAAAATCGAATTTATTTTAAATCAAGTTGAATTTGGCGGGCGTTCTGAACTCACTTGGCAAGTGCGCAAATTGTCGCGACGTATATCCATCCATGTCCACAATGACCACAACATCATTTTGACCATTCTTCGCAATCCTCCGCGTGCTATCGAAAAATCTGGCCATCATTTGAGCCACGTACTTTTCAAAATCCTCCACCATTTTCCCACCCTTTTCCGTGGTGATTCGAACGTCCCACGCGCCGACTTCCCACACGCAAACTGAATATGACAGACATATATAGAGCACACAACAACACTAAACAAAATTCACATTCTCTTCGCAATTGATTTTTGGCAAAGCCAAGGGTTCGATTCCTGGTGAGGGCAATTTATTCAGTTCCTTGAATTTCGGGATGATCTTCACATTTCATCATAATTTAAGGGACAATTAAAAAGGATGTTAAATTTTTACCTGGAGAGCCTTCGCGGTCCACTCCGCTTATGTAATAGGGATACAGATTTTGGAGATCCAATGGTGCCTCCCAATTCAAAAGTCCCGCCGTTTCCTACCAAAACAAAGAGGAAAAATGAATAAATAAAATAAAATTCTACTGGACATTTTAAAGAGAGTTTGACCACACACACACATGTGTACAGTTTGGTTTTTGGTTTTTGGTAAAATTGTGGGGAAAAGTCTCTCACATTTCCAACAATTTTAAGCCAAAAATCCTCGGATTCCGACTGCACGAAAAAGCCGAGTGACGAGAAGAATGCGCTCAAAATAGCAAATTGCACTACAAAAATTTGGATTTCGGCTCCCATTTCAAAGGACTTTTTTTTTTTTTTGATTATTCACAGGATTTGTAATTAATAATTAAGATTCAAAGGAAATGTTTTCGATTTTCGACAAAAGGAATTGTAGACTATAAAATCTGAAATTATAAGAGTTGTGACCAAGGAATGGCTTCATTCGTCCACTTGAAAACAAGTCAACTATACATTATAGAAATGAAAGAGCAAGGACTTTTGCAATCGCGCGCACATACACATCAGACAAAAATAAAACGCGAGAGTAATATATAAGAAAAGGAGAGAGAGAGAGAGAGAGAGAGAGAGAGATGTAAAAATATACCAGAAATCTCATTCATCCCTTTTGCATACGTATATTTGCGTTCACTACATATATTAGTCGAGGTCATCCAGTTTGTCTCTCTCTCGTTTTCTTTACCTGTTTCTTTCATGCCACACAATTCCTAGAAAAGGCAAAACTGCTATATATATAAACAGATAAAGAAAAAAAGCAGTTCAAATGCGGTTGGATTTTGTTCATCTGTGTGTGTGTGTGCATCTGTGCTGTGTGGACCGTTACATTATATGTGTATCTATTTATCCGCCTTTGCTTTTCTAACTCCTTCTGTGACGAAACTCTTCAAATTTTTTACAATTTTTTTAGTATGCCAGTGTCATTAATTCCGAATTGGGTGCAAATAAAACAATTTAAAGAGTCAACCTAGTAGAAATGACATTTACGGAATTCATTTTGAATTTATTCAAAACCTCAAGCTCTCAAATAACACATTTTATTAAACAATTCAATTTCTGTACGTAGCTTTTTTGTGTATATTTATTTTGCGTATGATTTGTCTATAGCACATCCTTGGAATCAAAAGTAAAGGAAATCATATCAATTTAAAATAGCACATCCTTAGAATCAAGTTTGAAAGATATCCTGTCGATTTGGAATAGCACATCAATGGGTTCAAGTTAAGAAAATCCTTCTAATTTAGAATAGCAAATCCTTGGGATCAAGTATGAAAGAAAATCATTCCAATTTAGAATAGCACATCTGTGGGATCAAGTTTGAAAGAAATCCTGTCGATTTGGAATAGCACATCCGTGGATTCCACTGAAAGAAATCATGTCAATTTACAATAGCGCATCCTTGGGATCAAGTATGAACGAAATGCTGTAGCACACGTTTTCTTTTTCAAATCCCCTGCGATTCAAAAGTGACTTCAAATTTTGTGGAAATGGAAATAAATTGACAAAAGGTTTTCCCCCGCACATTCAAGTGCTAAATGTCCATCTCAAACGACAAAACGAAATATGTAATACTAATATATATATGTTTTGAAGTTGACATTTGCTTCACGTTTTCTAAATTCTAATATGCAATGCAAGTTCAAAAAATAGAACTTCATTATATAACGTTTAAAAGCGAAAATGGATAAATATCTAGGGTATAGTAAAATTTCAACTGACTGTTGAGTGATGAAAATGTGGTTTATTTTATTTATTAATGAAATACAATATTTAATTTATACAGCTATACTTTTGGTAATTTGAGTCACGACACAAAACAACCACACAACAACCACAACATTAAAATAAAAGACAACTATTAATTTTGCAACACCTATAAATTCCAATGCGATTTGATTAAATCTATAAAACTAAAAATTGTACCCTTTGAGAAAGTGGAGAAAATGGAGCTAGAAAATACAATGATGAATACTTCAAAAATCAATGAAGAAGAAGAAGCATGCCCACGATTTGCTTCACCATGAAGTCCATGAAAATCGGAACAGACTCCCGTTCGATCGTGTTAAATCCACCGACGTTCATCGCCATCTCTGGAATTGACCTCAATACTTTCTCGCAGTGTCTCCGATGAAGCGGGAATTTACACCCCGCGGAAGTCAACCGAATGACTCGTCGCAATTCTTCAGCCTTCTCCGTCACTCCATACGCCAGCTGAAACATGACAGTGTAGCCGATAATGCAGTCCACACTCACCATGGCGTAAATGATGGCAAGGAGTGGATTTTGATGAGAGATTCGAATGGCTGAGAACCCCCCCAAAATTGACGCAATTAGACACATTAGTTTGAGGAGCCAGAGAACGAGCCCCATCACCAAATTGAAGAGTTTGAGTTGCGTCTCCAATTCTCGGAAATTCTCCAACGTTTCCTTGACCAACTCAAACGAGATTTCCCGTCGATCAACGCTCGTCGAATTTGAATTTGAATTCCCGCCCTCCCGGATTATTTTCCGGGTGATGAATTGTGTGAAGGCGGGGAAAGTCATGATGAAGGAGAGAACGAGGAACACAATGTAAATCCCCCACACCAATAACACAAAAAACACGAGAGTGTCGAAGAGAAGAGCCAATGCAATGGTCCAGAAATTCCTCCAATCAGCCGACACCACGGAAATCCAAAGGATCGGAATATCCGGATTGACCAAATAAAGACCCGGGACAATAATGAGAGCACCGTACATACCAAATGAGTAGAAACACGTGATAAACTCCATCAGCGTTTTCCTCTCAGCTCCAGCCGTCCCCGTTCCGGTTTTAGTCGTTTTAGTTTCCTTTGCTCCAATTTCAATTGTGGGCGGAGTCAACTCAAATTCATCTGCAAAAATACACACAGAAACACATTGAGGAAAAATACATTTCTGGCAGACAGACGAAATTCTTTTAGTTTGTATTGATTTGTTATTCAATGATTTTGAAATGTACCGCGGATTTTGAGGATTTCATTGTAGACTTTGATGTTCAGATCCCGCCCGGAATCGAACATGGTGTAAATCATTGAGAAGATGGCCAAGTATGATGTACACAAAATGACCATGATGGGCGTGAAATCCCAGTCGGATTGACCACCGGAGAAGATGGCAGATTTTCCAGTCCGAAATAAAATGAAAATCAGCTGACTCACAAACAACAATTGCCAACACTTGAATTGGATTTTCCTCCAGATAGAATTTTGATTCTCCATTTGCCCCGTCAATTCATTGAAATTGACTGGAATCAAATTGAGCTTCGAGAGGAAGGAAAACGTCAAGTAATTCCATTTCAAATCCAGTCGCGTCAACATTTTTTGGTATTCTTTTCGGAACAAAAAGTATATGATATAATTCACCGCAGTTTGGTGGCAAAAGTATTATATTATAAAAGGAATCCGGAGGAATTTGTACAAACAATTATGAAGGAAAATGATGGCTGATATGTGGCAAACCAAGTCGATTTCTTGTTTTTCCCTTGAAATTCACGCAGAAACTGTGAAGTCGACGTGTGTAGGATTTTGTAAGGCCTTCAAAAGTTAAAGACTATATTTTAATGCTATATATTTTACCCATATTTTGTAATTCGGATTATATATGTGGGCTATGGATTATTATTCTAACTCGTATGTTTGCATTTCCATACACAGACAACGGCGCACTCCATTTATATATACACAAAAGTCTTTTGTTTTCGCTTGTGTTCCCACAATTTCTAAGTCCACAAGAGTAAACAACTGTATAATCAAATAATTAATAACAATTTCCATGTGTGTGGAGTATATTTAAATACATTTCTCGCTCTATATATTTCCCCGAATATCCCGTGGACTTTCACATGAATTATTACATAACGAAAATTTCACATGTCTGTGCAAATGTTATATACGTGTGTGTGTGTGTGTGAATATATAAAGTCTATACCGGAATCCTTTTATAATACTCTCTCGTGTGCATTTAAAGGACAATTCGTATTCGGGTTATGGACTATAAATTAATATTCCAATTAACTCCGCACACACAGGAATTATTAGCTCTGTGTGTGCGTGATCTCCTTTTATATGCGTGTCAAACGTTGAAAAGACGCAACATCTAAAATACTCTAAATGAATCACTCGAAGATTATTGACAAGTTCAAATCTCAATCATCTCCCAAAAGGTTTTTTCCGCGGGATGGGAATTTTTGACAGTCTTTGAAATTATATTGGAGGAAATCCCGTATAGAGTTGTTGAATATATATAGAAAAATCCCTGTACACGATACCAGGGAGCGGAGAATAATAGAAAATCTGAAGGCATGGCCACAGGAAATTATAGGCATTGCCGAAAAAGTTCAGGCCTAGCCGGGGATTTTCTTAACATTGCTCAAAACCCAGGGTCAAACGCCGAATTCGGGGTCTAGAATTTCTATTTATCGGATTTTGACATCGGATTCGGATTCGTCGTTATTTGTTACCCTGTAATTGAACAAGTTTGATTATTGCTCCAAATCCATGGTAAACACCGAAATACGGGTCGACATTCCGGATTCCTCGTAACTTTTTACCCCACAATCTAAACAATGTGATAATTACTCGAAATCACCGACAAAATCCCGAATTTGGGGTTAACTTGTCGGATTTGTTGGAGTTTGATTTCGGATTCAGATTCCCCATGAAGTTTCACCCCTGAATCCAACGAATTTGGAGATTTCTCAAAAAACCGGGTAGAACACCGAATTCCGGGTTTGGAATTCGGGTTTCTCGGAGTTTGACTACGGATTCGTATTTCCTGTGATTTTTTGCCCCAAAATCCAACGAGTTTGAAGATTACCCGAAATATCGGGTAAAGATCCGAATTCGGGGTTGAGAATTGCAATTTCTCGGATTTTGACTTCAGATTCGGATTCCCATTGATTTTGTACGCCAAAAACATTTAAGAACTAAAAATATTCGAAAAACAGGTCAAAAACCCCGAAAAAACCCGGATAAAACCGAAACGGGTGTTCCGATTATGTGTGCCCATCTCTGAACTCATCCTGTCTTTTACCAATCCAATGTCAATGAAAAAAAACCCGGAGTCAAAATATTGATCGGTTCGGTAGTTATCGACGGAAAGGATAGACGGACGGACGGACATGTGTCATTTCATTATTGGAGCTCCGCTGCGCTCCGCTGCGCTCCGCTCCCTAAAAATGAACGATTAAATTCGACTCATCGTCACACAGTGTACAAAACTTCAAACTTCAACTGTTTTTTGTTATCACTTTTGAATTTTGATGTTTTTTGCTATATATAGGACACGGATGAAAATGACGATGACATCCGCAGCCAACCCACCGAGCCCAAAATGTGTGGTCAACCATCAGGTCAATCAGGTCAGTGTCCATGGTAATGCTCAGTGTACAAATGATCATTTTCACAGTCAGTCCAATCCGAGTTTGACGCATTCCCATCACATTCCTTGAATTTAAAAGGCGTGACCACACACACACACGAAAAGGCATTCGGATCAATCCAATTCAAATTCCAATTCTCATCATCAACAAGCCCAAATCCCCATGACAATTTTCGTCCAGCACAGACTTCCAGCAATAAAATTGACGTCCAAGTGGATGTCAATTCAAGTGCAGGACAAATTCAAACACCGCCTCACACCATTTCAACTCTTAATTGTGATTCGAATTCGACCCCAATCAAAATTGAATTGGAAATCCCAAATCAACATAAATTTATAATCAAATGGACGCGGATTTTTCGGATTTTATCCAGCCACTTTTGGAGTCCTCGGAATCCTCATAAAAAATGACCACCTTCTTGAAAAAGTGTTTCATTTGGTTGTTCTAGCAAGCTTATTTGGTGCAATGGCAATGAAATAAAGGTCGTAATGGATCAAAAATATAATTCATTATTCAACCAAGAAACATGATGTGTTGAAAGAGTGTTTGGGTATGAACAAACACACACGCGAATCACTGTGTGTGTTTGCAGTGCCATTCTTGTAAGTATTTGTCAAGTCACTCGAACACTATCAATTTGACCTTTGTTCTTGAAACTATACATACCATCCGAATCTGATGTAGACTGTGTGGTCCAAACTATACGAAAAACATGTGGACTTTAATACATTATATTCAGTAGTTTAATTAGGTATTATTTAACTTTAACGTCGGTGGTCATTTTTACCCCGTCCGCCCTTACAAAATATATTATAGGAATTAAAAAACACACAATTTTACATCTGATGATCGTAGGTTGAAGTTCAACCGTTGATTATTTCTATATATAAGTATGATCGTTTCCCAACGTTGAACAAAAGGATTAAAATGAGAGAGATTGTGTGAGAATTGGAAGTCTGGTAGTTTGGAGATAAAAACGAGATAATTCTATATGTATATGTATACAAATGAACAGCTCGATGGAATTTCATGAAAAAATAATATAGGGGAGACGCAGGCAAAAATCACCCCCAACTTCTTGTCCCTGTAGCGCGAGTTGTATTTCACCGATCAAAATTTTGAATCGATCTAACAAAACTTTGATTCAATGCCGATGGAGATCTGATGAATGCCTTTCCATTAATTTACCAATAATTATCAACGTAATTGACGTTTTAAAAAAGACAGCGTATTCGAGGCTGCAGGCAAAAATCACCCCCGCCTTCAAAGCACGTACGTACATGCGGTGGGTTTTAGTCGTCGTATAACAAGTAAACAGATTTAGGTGAAAATGGCTATGGAAATGAGGATTTTTCTTGATCCACGTTGAAAACTGTGTGGAATCTGCCTTGATTTGGGACTTTTGATGGAATTCCGTTCCTCAAATTTTTCCTTAAAGAGTTTCTGTCCACATTCAGATCCATGGAAGCAGCTTTTACTGTCAAATCTCCATTCTTCACTGTTTCCATGGCATCACGCAGATGATCCAAATCTATTTTTTCTGTTTTCCTGTTGTATTTGTAAACAACTAAATAAATGACAGAACATTTTCTTTAAATCACACTTAAAAATCGTGAATAAATGGGGGTGAATTTTGCCCGCTCACAGGGGTGATTTTTGCCTGCATCGTCGTGAATTCAATGACGACAATTAAATTAAGGCAATTACGCAATTTCATACCACTCGCAACAGGTTTTGTTTACTTTTCATAACAATTATTGTGTGTAGAAACAGAAAATATTACAAACATTTACTTATTTTTGAAAGGGAACTCACAAATCGACTTAGAGCAATGACTGTCAAACACTCAATAGCTTATTTCTCGACCATTTTCAGGTAGACAAATTTTGGACGTAAATAGACAGAGCCTACGTGACTTCAAGAGACCCTTTTTGGGATTAAACTAACTGCTTGGGTCTCTGCTTCATGCCTTGTCAACGATTTTGCTTAAAAATTTCGTTTGGATAATAAATCCAAAAAGCGATGGGGGTGATTTTTGCCTGCGTCTCCCCTATACAAACATTCAACTTGAGTGGCATTTCTCATTCCATTATTTCATTCGCACTGTGTGATTTTTCATTTTCACTTGTCTTGTTTTATCTCGGTCAAAATCAAGTTGAATCGAGTCCAGCACACACACACGCAGTCGGAGTTTTATCAAGTTTTTTTTATCTCAGTTCACACAAGAGTCAACGGAATATTTTCTATATACATTTCAATTGTGTAAATGCGAATTTACAATTCCAATTGCAGAATCACACAGTGCAGGTTTTTTCCATGGGATTTTTGACACTCAGAAATAATTTAAAATTTTAATTTGTGGTGTCCAATCCAAAATCAAATTTCCCTTTTGTTATATTTGCAACAAAATTGAAAATTCCGCGCCCATTCGGATTAAACTGAATTCGTTACACAGGTGAGTATATTATATATAATTTCATTCCATTTTCCTCTCCAAATTCAACTATAGAGATAAAATATACTTGAAATTCCCATCATTTCAAAGTTGCGCATGTGAATCTCTATTAAATTTAAATTCAATTGTGAGTTAATTTTTGTTGATCACATGAAATTAGGAATTATATAATCGGCTTTTGATTTGTTTACAGATCATTTCAAGCAAAAAGGGAATTGAAATTCATTATGGATTTGCGTAATTTGGTGATCAAATTGGAGGAATTTGGACTGGCGAATTTCATTCGAGCACACATTTTCGTATTGGCCGAAAGGACGCTAAACACATTGAAAATGGCCGTCTGTTTGAAATTGAACGCGGATCAAATCGGTGCAATTGTAAGTCACAATTTTACAGTGTAAATCTTGAATGTATAGAGAGGATTTTCATGTCAAATTCGTATCCATTTAACTATATAGCAGAACTGTGTAAAATCCCTAATCAAACGACGTTCATAAAACTGTGGAATTGTCATTACATAATTTACATTGGCGGGATTTTGAAAGGGTCATCTAAATGTAAATATCTCGAGTTTATCTCGAGTTTCCTCTTGTTTTTTAGTTTTGCTTCGTGTGGCTTTGTCTTATTTTTGTATTTGTTTCGTCTGTGCATTTAAATTAGATGCATCAGCCGGATATTTTTTCAAGAAATCGATTGTTGTATGAAATGATTGAAGCTGTCGGAAATGCTGGGTATTTCATCGAAGCACTCGATGTGAGCAACAACTTACATTTGCTGGAATTCATCGAGTCTGAACTGGACCACCCACGTCATTTCCCATCCATCACACAAACCCGACGGGACAACAGCAAAAGCACCAAGGACAAGAAAATATGGTTCAATATTCTCGACCCCATAAAAAAATTTACGGGGCGGGAGGAATTTTTGAATCAACTCCATCAGAAAATCCGGTTGAATGCGAGTGAAAATCAGCTCACGGTTTTGTCTCACATGAAAGTCGTCGTCGGTCTCGGCGGGATTGGGAAAACGGAGACAGCCCGCCAGTATATTTTGCAATTTGGCGGGAATTATGACAATGTGATTTGGATCGATGCTGAAACGAAAGCCACTTTATCAAACAGTTTTTTTGAATTGGCCACCGAAATTCAAATCCCCATTCAAAATTCCGATGGGAAATCGAAACAAGTCGAAGAAATCGTCAAAGAGATTTACAGAGAAATTTGTACCAACGAAAAATCCAATCTGTTGGTTTTTGACAATGCGGACGATTATGAAACGAATCAAAGCCCTGACGGAATCAAAACTTTTCTGCCCTTGTCACTTCCATCGGGAGTCAGAAAACCCGTCATTTTGGTCACATCCAGAAATCAAAATTGGTCAACGAGTCGGGGGAAAATTCAAATAATTGAATTGGACGTCTTAAGTGAAAAGGAAACTGTGGATTTTATTGTGACGCAACTAGAGATTTCAAGTGGTCACGAGAATGCGAAAGAAGTTCAAGAGTTGGCGCTTCTGATTGGCGGTCTTCCATTGGCTCTCCAGCAGTCTGTCGCCTTCATCAAAGTTCAAAGAGATTATGAACAGATGCTCGGACGGTTCTACACCATTTCCGATTACATCACAGATTTCAAATCCAGTAAAACTCCAACCATTCAAAAGTTCCCGCACTTTCCCGGTTCCGATGTGACGATTGCCACCATGTGGGATATTTCATTCAACAAAATAACACAACAAAAAAGTGGCGGGATGGCCATTCAAATAATTCAAATCTTGTCATTTCTCTATGCGGACAAAATCCCAATTTCCTTTCTCATTTCCCTGCTGACTGAAGTCGATTCGGATTTGGCTTTTGACTGTTTGAAACTTCTCCAGAAATATTCGCTAATTAAAATCAATGGGAGTTTTTTGAGTCTTAATCGGCAGCTGCAGTTCGTCATCCTTCAAAATCTAAAGCAACTCCCAGAATTTCCTGAAATCCTTAAAAAATTGATCGGGAATTGCCGTTTGGTCCTGAATGAAATTAATCTGGCTGAAAGCTCCGATATTTTATTAAATATCCAGCAAATTGTGAAGAATCCATTCAATTTGATCCCGGACATGGAAAGATTTTTGGATTTCATTGCACAATTTGGGAGAGTTTTGAATGGTGCAGGGAAATACGGAGAATGTGTGGAAGTTTACACAAAACTGTACGAAAAACGAGTCCGATTTAGTGGAGAAAACCATTTGAATACTCTCACAGTACAACATTGCTTGGCATTGGCTTTGGAAAATTCAGGGAAATGGGATGAGGCGCTCAATTTGTATCGTCAAGTCTTGGCGAAGACAGAAATTCATTTGGGTCCAAATCATCCATCGACAATCACAACTAAATTCAACATTGCCATTTTACTTAGACGACAAAATAAATTGGACGAGTCTTTGACGTTGTTGAAGGAAATTGAGGAGGTGCAAAATCAATTGTTTGGTCCGAATCATCCAAAGACTTTGCAAGTACACCAACAAATGGCTCTTGTATTTTCGGATCAAGGTGATTGGGAAAAGACGTCTGGAATGCTCCAGGAAATTGAGAAGAAACAAACGGAAATATTCGGAGGAAACGACCATCAGACTCTCACAACAAAAGAAAACAGAGCGATGACTCTGATTGAAATGGGTCAAGTCCAGGACGGCGTCCGTTTGTTAACTCAAATCCACGAATTGCGACAAGGAGTTTATGGGGCGGAGCATCCAAACACACTCACAAATCTGTCCAATCTCGCATGGGGACTGATGAAACAAGGGAAACTCTCAGAAGCTCTGGAACTGTTTGAAAATGTATATGAAAAACGGAAACGAGTCCTTGGAGAAAATCATCCAACAACAATTGTAACTCTGACAAATCTTGAGATGGCAAGAAGACGAATAAAGAAGGGTATTCAAAAATCCATCGTAGAGATGCCACAAGAACTGTATGCTGGAGAACACTCGGCGGCTACAGGATCATGTTTCGAAGGAAGCTCCACGTCCAAGTACTCAAAAAGCACATTGAACGCATCTCTTCTCCCTGATCATCTACAAAATGATACGAGTCTTCTTCTACCGGTTCTTAAGAAGGAAATGGACTTTCTATGTAAAAATACAAAAAACCTGGTTAAGTTTGCCATGAAAGTCAGAAGCTGTGGGGCGGTGAATGAAGACACATTTAAATCTATTGTGAGTTATTTCTTATATATTTCTTATATATCGTCGGCCTAGTTCCGAAAGGTTCCATATTTTTTGACTACGCCCCCTTATTAATGTAAATCAAGTACGATGCCCCACCCATCACAAAAATATGGAACCTTTCGGAACTCGGCCGACGATATGTGTCTATACATAAATTGATTGAATGAAAGATGTTTTATGACCATTGTATATGGAATTATTCATTTGATATACAAATGTTTCGCAGATGAATTTGGAAGGTCGGGACTACGTCAAGTTTCTTTTTCTGTACAGGGAAATGATGAAAGAAGACGCCGTTCATCCCATTCATACCATTCTGGCTGTTCTCTCATCCACTCTCAATCATCATATTATTGAGCATATTATTCAGACGGCGCACACTGATCCAAACGCAGCGTAGAACCACGCCTTCGGATCACAAATGCGACTTCATCACATTTTAATAAAACAAATTGGTGGTAAAACTAATAAAAGTTCAAAGTAGATTGTGACATAATACAAATTTTTTTATAAATATTCTAATGATTTAAATTGATGCGTGAAGTTTTTAATTGCCATTTAAGACTGGAGTCTGCGCTCCTTTTCTCACATTGCTCCGCTGTATGTACATACATGTATGCATATGCGTTCAGTTTAACCCGCATATACCTTAAAGAAGGATTTGGATTATGAGAATTCTTAAAATATGGAAAAATAGCCTGAAAAAGACTGCACAATTGTTACTTATTCAGAAAATCTTACGAGTTTTTGGGAATGCAGAAAAAAATCGCAAAGTATTAAAATTTTAAAAGCGTCTTCGTCGATTTTCGACGACTTTCCAAAAACTCGCACGGCTTTCTGAATAAGTAACGATTGTGCAGTATTTTTCAGGCTATTTTTCCATATTTTTAGAATTCTCATAATCCGCATCCTTCTTTAAGGTATGCGGGTTAAACTGAACGCATATGCATACATACAGCGGAGCACTGTGAGAACAGGAACGCAGACTCCACAGTCTTAATGTGATGGCCAAACCATGCAATCAAATCAGGAGTGAGACCTAACTAAAGGCATATGAAATCATATAGTCTACATAAAATATTAATAATTTTAATGAAAAATGTTTGCTCGAAAATGGGCTGTAGGGGCCAGGCCGCTACTGTTATATTCGTAGGATCAATCTTCAACTGCACGTCCAGGAAGTTCGAGTACAGAAGTTGAAGTTGAACATGATGCAGAAAACAAGATAGGATGGCTGTTGACGGAAGTCCAGCACATGCAATGAGCCAGATGTGCAAGTGCTGGGTGACGACGATGTTGAGGAAGGGCGAGAAGTGTGGGGGATAAGGAACAAAATTCCGGCAATGCTTCTGGCGGATTACCTTACCCATAATTCAATTTCATTACATTACTTGTTTTAACTTACAACTTTATTTACTTAGTTATAATTCATTATTTAAATAAATACAATAAAATGTGTGGAAATCTTGATAAAAGCCAATCCAGTAATACTGATTGTAAGAGAGTTAGTATATAGCCTAAAAGTATTTGGTGAAGGGAGTAAGCATGAACATGTGGATTATATAGTGACAACACTACAATCAATATTCTCCTTGCGGGAGTTTCTTTGTGAGTAAGCATGGGATTAAGTATTGAGAGTATAAGCATAGGAGTATAAGTATTGTTGGACGTTCCCTTACTGTAATAAAGCGCTACTTTTTGCGTTGACTGTTGAAACAACAAGCGACCATGCCAAATTTTATCTTTTGGAGTGCAAAACGTAAATATGCATACAAAACAAATCTTGTACTTCACATTTCCAAAGCCCGATAAACAATACCAATATGTATGCACCCACACTAATAAACTTGTGTATTGTAATGAATTTTGTCAAGCAGCATATACAACTGAGTAATTCATGCTTTTAATTCAATTTTGTAATCATGATTGATTGTGTGGCTTGTGGTTTCAAAAGCCATTTGATAAATAACTACTACCGATTTCACATACAGCACGTTTATCTCTTTCAATGTCCAAATGTAATCTGCACGTGCCATGCAAAGTGTATAGATTACAATTCTACTTTTTAAAAGTCAGGAGTACATAGGCCATACATACGCTAATGGATTTGGTTGCTTCAAATTCCACGAGTTCCATGACATTACACTATAATTTGTCACCCATGTATATATATATATGTAAAGATAAGAAATTCAATTAATGGACACTGAAGTTTTCCATGTATATAACGCTGGCGCCAATTCAGACACTGTAATAATAAACATTTATCTACGTAAAATTTAACCTATTTACATTCTTTATGCAGACATATTTACAGCTTTGAATTAAAATATATATTAATTAAATTAGTATTATATAGACAGAAATGTTATCATTTATTTAGGTAGCCCCTAGCCTAAACAATTATTTAACATGTTCGTTTTTGTCATTGGTATATTTTGACTGGTATAAAATATGGCGGCAGAACCGGCGGACGATGATATCGCTAGGGAACTGACCAGCAAGTGGGTATTCCTCTGCAATAAAACTACCAATATCTTCGGTTTCTCTATGGAGCTTGTTACTCGGGACATTATACCTTTAAATGATTTGGATTCCGTGAGCATTTTCAAAATTAACATAAAAACAACTAACACAAGAATAGTCGAGTAAATATTTTTCTACTTCAACAATTGAATTAATTACCGTTTTAATTACTCCCACAGGTTGGAAGTAGTGTTGAGAATTTAAGCAGACTGTACAGAATCGTTTTGCAAAAAAGTGCATGGGCAGAGCTTGTATTAGCTTTGGAGGCTTCAAAAAATGGCCATATCCTCAAGATGTTACCGGTGCTGAAGCTTTTCACTTTACCAAAACCCACAGTTTACAATAATTCTTGCTCACGAAGTATTTCAAGTAATTTACAGTCATCAGAGGAATCCTTTTCGCAATGTCTCCAGTCCTTTGACATTCAATTGAGTTCGGCTGCAATTTTCCATTTCCGCAATACAATTATTGAGATGTCTAGCTTATCCAGTTTTCTCAAAAGTAACGGTCAGCGTTTGCAAGCAATTATATTGGAAAATGTAGGCCTCTCTCAAGTTTCATGTTTGAAATCCAAGCACTATGAAGAAGACTATCCGCTTTCGAATGTAATTTATTACTTATTGGATATTACGAATGGGCCAAGTCAATACAACCTTGAGCGGAAACTATTTGAGGATCTCATTTTCTTTAGTCTGAGACGGCCTGTGAATTTGAGACAGTTATGGGACTCGGGAATGATGGTGGATTTGAAATGGAGAGGGACTCGAGTCCTTCAAATCATTCCAAAATTGGGGAAACTCGTGGTTGCCGACTTGGATTTTTTGGACCTGGACCATTTTTTCAGTTCTTTTGAAAGACAGAACTCAAAATCCCATCCACTTAAACATTTTTCTTCGGACGGCTCAAAGTTTTCTATAAACAAGATCCCAATCACTATCATTTCTTTGTGCTTACGTGATCTGGATCGACCAAGTAAACTCATTGATAACTCACCACGTATCAGTTTCATGGACAATTTTGACATTTTTAAAAACATGAGCAGACTAATCCTGGAATTTGAGTATGAATGGAAGTTCACCATTGTTTCTCTTTTAAATTTGGAAAATCTAAAGCATTTGTCGGTGAAGGGGGCGACTGCTCACGATCCCTTTTCTATTTTGTCATATCATTCCAATCTAATATCACTCGTGGGTCATCAGAGTCAATTTTTGTCGCCCACTTTATGCCCTACTTTTGAGGGCAGCAAAAGGAAAAAGCAGAAGGAAGTGGGAGGAAACGGATTTTTTGCATTGCAAAGGCAGGTGGAAAACAACTCCTGGGATTTCACTGACTTTGATCAACTACATTTTAATTTTCAGGGGTTCTTTGAGTCTGCTTTTCAACATTCAGAATTTTTTCCATCTTGAATTCTTTGTTTCAAGAGAGATATTGATGAGTTTTATATAAATCCGCTTTTCAACACTCGCACTTTTTCCCCATTTAAAAGTTAAGCGTTATATGTATTTGTATATAAACCAAATGACATGATATAATTAATAAATACATTTGACAAAGTAAAATTTCTCATCGCTTTTTAAGCTTTTAATTTAGTATTCAAATATCCCGCGTTTTTTAATTTAAAATCGCAACAATCATCTTTTTAGACGCTTTTAGTTGGATTGGAATGCACAGCCGAGCGAGAAAATCCAACTGTGGATGAAATAAGAAAATAAATTAAAGGAGAAAAGTCAAGCACGTGTGTGGTGGAATGATTTACAAGCACACACAGAAGAAAAGGCAAAGCAGGAAAAAGCAAAATGAAATCACAGGGTCAATTTCACAGGGAAAAGTCGTGGAAATTTCCTCACAAGAATTTATACTAATTGGACAAAAATTCCCATGCAGTTTTCCTTCATTATTATTCAATGAGCAATGCCACATTTATTTTTATTCATTTGATATATGTACGACTGACGACTATATATATGACAATGAGCCAATAGTCGCCGAACTTAATTAAACAGGATGAGCGCAAATGGAGTGTAAGTTGACGAAAATTCCGGATTAATTTCAATGAACGCGCTTTTATAATGTAATGTAATGTAAAATTTCATGGTGAAGCACAGACTTTTTTGACGAGGGGATTTTTTATTCGCTCTCTGGTTCTTCCTCGCTCGGCACTTCCTCTTCTTCTTCTGTCACCTCATCCTCTTCCCAGTATTCTTCTTCCGGTTCCGGCTCCTTTAAATTTAAATTTAAATTTGAAAATTCCCTCTCAATTAATTTAAACTGCTATTAAACCCACCGTATAAGCTGTAATAGAACCCCTGGGGTTGTATTTGAAAATGCTATATAGAACTCCAGTGGGAAACGTGGAAATTATGTATGTACGATAATGCATTTGAAATGGGCGCAGGATTTAGTCTCTGCAGACCTGGGGTTCTATAACAGCTTATACGGTACATTACATATTAAAATCAAAAGCTATGATTTCAATGGCGTCACTATAATATTTGAACTGACCTCTTCCACCTCCTCTGGAGTCGCAGGTTCGTCCTTTTTCCGTCCGGGTCGCTCACCAAACCATTTAGGAAGTTTCGCTGTGCAATTTATTGGGAAAAGGAACAAATAAAATTTCAATTTTTCTCGCCAGTTTTTTCAGGTATATAATTAATTAAGGAAATTACTTTTGGATCTGGCGTTGAATGTCGTAATCCGTTCATTCCAAAATTTCTCGCTGTGGTCCTTCAACATGATGAGCATGCCCTGTGATAAATGTAGTTAATTACACATATTACAAATATTCTTCAAATAAATTCAAATTTCCCTCTTTTATTGCATTAAACTTAAACATAAAAACTTATATAGACTGTGTGGAAAAGGACGTACGCCTTCATAAAGTTTCCTTTTATCGCCAAAAGTCCGCGTGTCCTCGCGTCTCTCACCTTTCGCCGCCACCGTGATTTTCGGCTGAATTGTAAAAGAGAACACAAAAAAAAGAAACGCGGGCATTTTAAATTGGTCCCTTCTGACATCCAGTTTTCTAATGAAAATTTTTTTATTTCGTTGAAAAATTACCGGATATTTCCCAGTTAAAGCCCTGTTTAAAATTCATCACAAAAATTTAATTTTAAGAAAAGCCGCCAACAGTTTGGGAAATACAAAATGTACGACACATATACATTTTGGTATATTAAGCATGAAATTATCATGAAATTACGTGGGAAAACTTACTCCGGCTCCAGACCGAGTTTCATAGCTTTTTGTCTCAACATTTGTTTTTGGCGCTCTTTCAATTCTTTGATCTGTAATAAAATCCAGTCACAAATCAAACATCCCAATCACACACTACAAAATATCATTGAACAAAATCACCTATAGATTTTCTGTTTATAGTTTCTCAATCAAAATATCTGTTGAACAGTTTTCTCTCGTCGCGTTCATTCGTTCTCACGTCATAATCCTGGGATTTGTGATGTTCGGCCAAGTCATATTTCTCCGTCTCCAATCGAACGATCGTGTCCCAAAGTTCTTGTGCTTTGGCCTTCAGTTTTTCCTTGTCTAAATCATTCATGTCTAGCGGATGAATCCGGAAGCTCAACTCTATTTTCTTTTCCTCATCCAATTGTTCCTTTGTTTTAGCCAATTCCTCCCGGAGCGTTCCTCCAGCCGCCTCGGCGTCCGGCTATATAAAAACCATATTGATATTATATTATAAAAAAGGAGGAGGAAATTAAAAAAAAAACAATTTTATTTAAATTGAAATTAATTAATTTTTTTTTTCGCTCACTTTTGCCTGTCCGGGTTTTTTTGGAGCACCCGGTTTCCCGCTCGCTGGAGCAGCCGCTGCCTATTTATATATAAAAAATACGGAAAATGTGAACAAGGGCGGACTTCTTTATGGGATTTTCAAGCGCGGATTTCAAATCACATTTTTTTGAATTTAAAATATATATATACATTTTTGGCGGCTTGTTGCTCCGCTTTTTTCCGAAGAGACTCTTGAAGCCTCCGCATTTTCTCGTCTTGCTCCCTTTGTTTCCTTTCTTCTAATTCTTTGACTCGTTCATCTTCTTCTTGGCGTCGTTGAGAGGACAATCGGAGTTCCTCTTCTTGACGAACCGCCTGAAAAAAAAAATATATATATAAAATGGCGGGAACTGCCCCTCAAAAATTATATATGTATACGGATGCCAAACTTGGCGGGAAAATTCGATTGAAAATTTTTGAAGTTTCGAATTAATATGGGGTTTTTTTTAAACAAAAGGTTCAAACTTGGCGGACCTGCCGTTTTTGTTGTTTCTCTTTGAGTGCTTGAAGTAGCTCAATTTCATTGGCTCGCTGTTCCCGCCATGCCAAAATTTCCTTGGCCAAGACCGTCTCCAATTTTTTATGATCTTCCTCCAGTTTCTTCATTTCCTCCGCCAGCGTCTTCTTCAAATGTTCCAAGTCCGTCATTTTTTTTAACCCCCCGCGGGAAATAACAGTTTTTTGAACCCTTTTTAAAAGAAAACTGTGTGTGGATTTTCTGATAAAGATATGAAGAAGCAACAAAAGATTTTCCTTTGCATATATAAATATATGTACAACGTAATATATACAGTGGTGAAAGTGTAAAATTTTTAGTGTCGGAACGCACAAAAATGAAATCTTATCTAGTGCAAAGCATTTTTTTGCCCCGGCAAAGGGAACGTCCGTAAAAGAAGTCACACCCTAAGGGGCTGGGGGGTTTCCAACATTTTGTGACGAATTTTGACATGGGGTGTGGGGCTTTCAAGGGCCACAACTTCATATTTTTGAGGTGGTCGCGGGTAACAAAACCCGGCCTTTTTTTCCAAACATTTCGTTTTATCTCGTGTCATATGACAAAAATTCCCGTTCTATCTAGTGTAAACTTTGAAAAAATTCGTATTTTTTACTGAAAAAATGAAAAGCTTTCTGTAAATTGTAAAGAACATACGGCATAAGCGTGGCGAACCAAAAACGTTTGTAACAAAATTACTGTATTTGAGGGGACTTTGGCTAGAAATTCAGCATTTTGCTGGTTTTCATTGATAATTAAAAACTACCAGTGCCAGGCCTTTTTGTCCAAATCCCACCAAACGGGCGACCTCCAACTATCCCGTATTTGCGGCTATGGGGGTGCTCAACTTTTCGTGACAGAACGTTACCAATGATAGAGTCTCGGCCTGTGCTTTGATGGTATTACAAGGACAGGCAAAAGATAAAGGGACGCAGAAAACAAACCAGGAGCTGGGTGTACAAATTTTATGACACAAGGGGTGACTTGTTTTATAGACGTTCCCAAAGTCCAACCAAACAACAAGAAATTCGTATCGTAATTATGGGGCACTTCAACGCCATTTAACCTTTCCGTCTGTTTGGCCGTTTCTGGGTCGAGTAAATGTTCGAGAACATTCTAAGTTTATTCATATCACTGTTTACACTATACAGAGCAGAACTTTAATAAAAAGTACGAACATTGTATTGGAATACAATGCATTGGAATGAAAGGATAAAAAAGGACCAGTGTGAGTTCACTTGGATTAAATCAAATTAAAGATTTTCCATGAGTTGTCAAACACACTTGAACAAGTGCAAAGTATGTACACTTATGTAGTGTGTATGTATGTATGTCGTCGACTGTCTGAGACTATATACATTTGTATAGTCTATTCATTCTTCTTCTACGTATAATATAGAGGGATCTACAAATAAGGTCTTATCCTTCTAGTTCCAAGTACCTATGTACTACATATGTACGTACTTCGTGTGTTGCTTGGAGTCCCAGCGGCCTCAGCCAACCATCGTAGACATATATAGAAAAATGGGAGAGGGAAGTAAAACCATTATTTGTCACATCTACTGCTCAACCAAACTTACGAGCCCCGCATACAGACAAAGACCACACAAGGCTCATTTTATGTACTCACTTACAAATTAGGCGGCCGTAAGAGAAGTTAGTCAAAAGAAGTGCCAGGACGGCGTTCCGGCTTCGAAAAAAGTACCGGAACTGCGTTCCGGACCGTTCCGTCACACATTCACCTCTGCATCAAAAGTTGGCAATATTATAGTAAGATAATTATTACCTTATTTAATAACCGTAGTTATACAGCAGGAAACGCGAATCGTAAAATCTAAAAAACAAACATGCCTTTGCCAGACGGTTTCAGTGGTGTGGTTGCAAAGTTGCACAATTAACATTGAGAAAAGTGCGAGCTTGTATGCGTCGTGGGCCCAACGTTATGCATTAAACGAATAGGGTCTTTTGTTTTGGTATAAGGGCCCCCAGATTTCCAAGGACCTTTTGTAAAGAGCCCTTCCGGGACCCCCAGGAATTTTTTTTTGCAATCTGTATATTTTTAACACGATTTGAGGGGACATGTGTTTTCTTATTTTCCAAAATTCTTGCCCATTTGAGCAGGTGCAGGACGATGTTTAAAATTTTCCAAAATTTAAAAGAAATTCAAAATCGTTTGAAGTATTTATGCCGTTTCCTCCTGCCCGTTTGAATATAAGTGTTTAGGTTGAGCCTTCCACTTCATTTGCCATTTAATGCTACATTTTGTCAAAGTCACTTTGACACCGCGTGTTAACTTAATCATCGTTTGGTCATATCAGTCCTCGGTCATACTTTCCGAGACATCCTACAGTTAGTTGAGCTATATAAAAAAAACCCGAAACCGTGAACATAAGTGTAAAGATCAAACATTTGTCTATTTTTACTACAAAATTGGTCTAAGATTCTCCCAAAAGCTTCCACAAAGTTCGGTATTGTTTTTATAGGGATCAATCCGCTGTACAAATGATAAATAATAAACAAACAAGAATGTTATTATTACGTCAAAAAAGTGTTCTTGCCAATATAATTTCCACGGTGAGGAAATTGACGTCTAATAAAAATAAATGTTGTTAGTTTGTGAGTTGGACGCCGCGCCGCTCAGATGTTTTTCAGCATGTTCTGCCGATTAACTTTGACCAGGCTTCAAAATGGTCAAAACAAAAAATGATTGATGATTCGACAATTTAAGAGTCCACACAAAGGAAATTAAAAGCAAAAGATGGATTTCCGCGCCTCCGCCCTTATATAATTTGAGAAAGTATATTTATCGGCGTTTAATTTTGTATTGTCAAGTGGAATAAAACTTTTGGCGTATGAGCCAAATATCAGCTTGAATGGGATTCTGCAACTCACAGTGACGCGTACATTGCGACCGCTGTGGGATGGTGATAACAAATTTAAGACGATCCCCGCGGCTACGAATCTGGATTTTAGTGATGTCACATATTTTAGTAAATTCTTGGAAAATGGTTTTCGAAATTTAAATATGTGAAAAGCATGTGGAGTGCGTCATATTTTATAAAATAAATCTGAGGAAGCATTGAAAAACTGCTAGAGTTTAATGCCGCATGCCTTTTAAAAATAAACGCGTATGTGTCGACATATTATAGACTATATGATATTTTAAAGGGGGAATAACCTCACCCGCAGTATGTAATGAGTACACGAAATGAACATAAACGGCGTCGAACGTCTACAATTGTTTTGAAACAACAAACAACGTACATTAAAACCAGTGTGACAAAATAAACGGAGCTACTTATGTGAAACACAAAATTGGGTTTGTAATTAATTTGTCTTTTATCGTATATTTATGATTCCGCAGGCTAAACGATTCACTTATCGTTAGAGAATGTATAGATTTGATTGAACATTTCCAATTATTGATGTGGCCCCAATGTTTATGTTTTTAAAATACTGGTTTACAATTTCACAGTTTTTATAGAAATGAAATAATTATGAACACTAAATGAATTCATCAAGTTTTTGAGGACGTTGGAATCTGAAATTCCAAGACTTTGCCACGATTTAGAAAACTGTGGAATTTACTTTTTTATGCAAGGCCAATAATTCAAACACCCAAGGACTCCTACAAATGGAGACATTGAGGGTCCGTGTTTTGAGCTTAATGAAGGAATCCAACCAAAATCACACGACATAACGCCCCAAAATATTTCGAGTGTAAAGCGCATTAAGTAATTCGGCACATGGTGTATTATAGATGCTCTGCTATTTGGAGTCAGCCCAAATTCTGCATTTGTCTCATCAATTTCAAAATATGGCAAGAACAATTTCATCTTCCTGGTATTCTTGTAGTATTCTCGCTTGTCGTCAATCAATTTGGTTTAATTGTATAGAGGACCCGGGGGCAAAAATGGGCCAGGGGCAAAAGTGGGCCACTCCGTAAAAGTTATATAGCAATCAAACTAATAGAGGTGGAAGAGTGACGTCCACATGTTTTTTGTAGCTGAGGAGTTCCTGAATCTTAATGTAGAAGAAATTTTGATGGTGAAGGTCAAATGACCACTGCCCGAGTGACCTGAACAATACGGACACAAAGAGCATTGAAAACAAAGTTCTCTCGTGTGAGTGCTCAGGCCACTTTAAAAAAAATCATATTTCCGGTTTCAACATTCCGATGGATATGAATTCTTTTTTAATCGTAACCTAACGAACCAAATTACTCTGCAAAAAATTATCACTTACGAAGGTAAACATCTTCACTACTTTTTTTGGGGGTGGCCCATTTTTGCCCCACATACCGGTTTTGGACCCCGTTTTTCAAGGGGTCATAACAGGTCAATGTAGTTGAGTTGGACCAAAAAACCAAATCAACGAAATAATGGTTTAGTTATCCTCTTTCGAATGACACCTACTACACATTTGTCCGATTTTTCGTTTTCTCGTAATATTCAAAAATGCCATTTTTGCCCCCGGGTCCTCTAGAGATAAATCTAATTTATCCAGACTCTTGAATTTGGTAAAGTTCAACGCCATTCACAAACTTTCTTTGTTCTGAGGACATTACCCCAGGCAAGTTGAATTCATGATTTATTGGTTTCTTCTAGTAACACGTCAAGAGAACACATTTTGTGGTTTTATGATACAATTTTAGATAAATTTTGAATTTGTTCACATGGTGAGGTTTTGGAATCTGAATTTGGTTTTGGATTTGGCTTCAATTTATTTTAATTGTACTTTTTCCATTCAAAATCATAAAGTCCTTATTTGACATTATATTTACTATTAGAATGAATTTTCTTGTTTTCGCTTTCTTCTGATTTTCCTCGACACAACGTAATGATCTACGTTTGGCGATAATATTTAATTGCTTGAAAAATGATTTTGTGCCATAGTTTATAGAATAATTCTAAGGAAGCAATGAAGAAACTGCATGAGTTTACCGCCATCTCGAAAATAAAATCTGGATAGTACCAACTTCCGTGAACACACAACTTCTCCTGTACATCATTAAGTCAGTCCGAAAAATGAAAATGAGCGGCGTCAAACTGTTACATATGGATTTACATTATTTTAAAACAACTGTTGAAAAACATATATGGAGCAATTTCAAAGACAAGATTTTGGGTGTGTAATTTGGCTTTTGTTAATCATTCCACATTTCCACCGCAGGGACTCATTTCCAGAATGTGGATTTTATTGAAAAAATGTACCTGTTTACGTGACTCTCAATTCGCATCGAGAAAAGCGCGCGCTTGTATGCGTCGTGGGCCCGAATTTACATGGAAATCGTATAGGGTCCTTTGTTCACTCAAAAATGCAAAAGTGCACTACATTGCAGATTAAATAGAATTGAATACGACTTAGTGCAAAAATTCACTTAATAAAAATATATTTATTTATCCTAACCAATTATCAATGCATACATTATTAATCAGTTTGAATATCACATGTTTTTAAATTTCTTTGAAGAGAATTCGGGTATAAGAATCCGGATTTTGTGTGATTGTGTGTCCGGAGCGTTCTCTCATAAACGATACGTATTGTACTATATAATATTAGTAATATTTATGAAGGGCAATGAATGAGGTGCGAAGTTCATCGGGAGTGATGAAGCCGTCCTTGCTCAAGTCTATTCTATTGAAATTATCCTGGATTTCCTTTTTCTGAGCTACAGGCATCGGCTTCCCCGCATTCAATTCTTTATTCTTGTTGAAGAATTCATCGAACGTCACTTTTCCATCTTTATTCGAATCGAATTGGTTCATGAACCGGCTATGCAATTCTATCCTTTCTACTTCTCCTGGAGATGCAATTCCTAGTCCACCAAAGAAAGTAGGAGCAGTTTCTGATATTTTTATAGTGGCAACCGTAGCAGGAGCTACTGGTACTTTTATAGGGGCAGCAGTTGCAGGAACTTTTTGAGGGGTCGCAGTTGCAGGAGCTTCTGATACTTTTGAAGGGGCAGCAGTAACCGGAGTTTCTGATACTTTTGAAGGGGCAGCAGTAACCGGAGCTTCTGATACTTTTGAAGGGGCAGCAGTAACCGGAGCTTCTGATACTTTTGAAGGGGCAGCAGTAACCGGAGTTTCTGATACTTTTGAAGGGGCAGCAGTAACCGGAGCTTCTGATACTTTTGAAGGGGCAGCAGTAACCGGAGCTTCTGATACTTTTAGACAGGCAGCAGCAGCGTCTGCTACTTTTAGACAGAGCGCAGCCGCTTCAAATACTTTTGAACAGACAGCAGATTTTGTTACTTTTGAACAGTTAGCAGCGGCAACTTCGGAACCTTTTAGAGGGGCAGCAGGACCCTAGTGGACGACAAGGGATTGCTCCAAACAACCACAGACAAACAGAATCTCTATGATGACCAGAATATTTTGACCTAGGACCAATTTACGATTACGATTCCGATTACGAAGGATGTCTATTGTTTTCTTCTTTTTTTTGGTAGATGGAGCCAAATCCTTTGAACTTGAATGCCTTTTGTTTTTGTATGAGTTTTTTTATAGTCCTTTTATTTCCTTATTTGGAATAAAAAGAATAATTAAATGGAAATGGAAAAAAATTATTTAGTACATGCAAAAGTGAGACAAAATAAAAAACGGTGGTTATACAAATTGAACAAATTTCTTAGTTGCTTATTGAGAAAAGGAAAAGACTGAAAGAAAAGAGATTTGTTTTGTATTATTTTGTATCCGCTTCAATTGTTTCAATTTTTCTCAATTGACTTCCGCGTTCATTCAACACGAAGTCATTGAATGAAAGACGACTTCCACATATAGAATAAATGAGTCGTGGAAGGGTTTAAGGAAAATATAACCTAATTTTTTACATGACCATTTTCTTTGTATTTGAACGAGCGGGAAAATATAAAATGTCATTTTATTTTTGAAATCCATCCGAGGAAATTAATGAGTTTAAATCACGGTAGGGCAAACGTCGTTCTTCGTTCGGAACGGAGAACGAGAAGAAATGCAGTCGTTCCGTTCTCTAAAAAATTTAGCCTCGTTCCGTTCCCAATCAAGTTGCCCCGTTCCGTTCTCTCCTCGTTCCGTTCTCTAGAAAATGAACGGCCGTTCCGTTCTTTCGTTCTCTTAAAATTTGAATTGAATAATATGACCACAAATCAACTTAAAACGTTCAGAGTATTTGCTAGACAAGTGATTAAATATTTGTTATCAATTTTTGTACTTCAAGATTTCCGGTAATATATAGTATATAATGTACTTTTCCTTAAAACTAATTAAATGCTTTTCTGCTTGTTGGCTTCGGTAATCTTCAAATGCTTTTAAATTCCGTTCTATACAGATGAACACACTGAACCGGAAGTTGATGGCAAATTATTATTCGAAAATAGAATAGGAGTGAGCTTATCAATGACAATTTCTACATTACAGTCAATTTGTTTTGTGAGGAATACGAGTAGAATATAAGAAATTAAGATATGCGCTTATCGCGGTTTTGTGAAAGCAAAAAATTGCATTCTTTTGTATGTGGAATTCCGCAAACTTGGCTCAATGGTTTTCCATTGTGTAGATATAAAACAAACTATTGCCTTTTCCTTCTAAATATCGTTCTAAATCTCGTTCTTACTCAAATATTTTCTCCAAATCCCGTTCTATCTCTCGTTCTTACTCAAATATTTTCTCCAAATCCCGTTCTATCTCTCGTTCTTACTCAAATATTTTCTCCAAATCTCGTTCTAACTCTCGTTCTTACTCAAATATTTTCTCCAAATCCCGTTCTAACTCTCGTTCTTACTACCTAAAAAATTCGACATTCCGTTCTAACTCACGTTCTTATTCCCCCAAAAATTCTGATATTTCGTTCTAACTCTCGTTCTTATTCCTTAAAAATCTTGAAATTTCGTTCTAATTCACCTTTTTTTCGTTCCCAAGAGAACGAAAGAACCTTTTCAAACCACACTTAAACCACGTTTTAAACCACGAACCACACTTAAACCTACAGTGGTTTAAGTGCTTTGGCAAAGGGAGTTGAACGTTGAAAGAGAAGTGTGACCTTCGTGGCTAAGCTCAGGGCCGGCTTTAGGACCGAGCAACCGGAGAAGCCGCCCGGGGCGCAATATTATTTTTAAGGGCGCAGAAGAATTGATTTTGACTGTGCTTTTCCCGAATCCGTTTCCTTATGGATTTGTCAATCTGATTTACTGATGGATGTTCTATTAAGTTGCCGCGCAGGTCCAACAATTCCGATCTCAAACTTAATTAAATGAATTAACGGCATAGAAATCGTGAATTGCGTGGAGTGTTTTCCTTATTTATAGATATACATTTCCCATTTTATATGTAGTAAATACTATAACTACAGCATTCGATGGGCACTGCACTGAAAAAAGTTTCATATAAACAATTTAAAACTGAATTTAGCAACCAAAATCTTCAGCTATACGTTGAATTTGCAAATGTGTATATTTTTGAGGACGTTGGTAATCTGAAATTCAAAGACTTTGCTATGATTTAGAAAACTGCAAAATTTATTTTCTTACATGGCCAACAATTCAAGACCCAAGACCCTACACAAATGGAGACGTTGAGGGACTGTGTTTTGAGCTTAGAAGGAATCCAACCAAAATTACGCCCCAAAATATTTCAAGTGTAAAGCGTCATTAAGGAATTCCGCCCATGGCGTAGATGCGCTGCCATTTTGGGTCAAATTTTGCTTTCGACTCATCAATTGTTTCGGAAATTTCAAAATATGGCAAAATAAATTCCATCTTCATGGAATTCTCGTTGGTCGTCACTCAATTTGGTGTAATTGTAGAGGTAGAGGAGCGTGGGGTAAAAATGACTACCAAAGTTTTTTCGCATTTACGCAAATTCTAATGAACGGATTGGGATTGTGAATGCGTCGAATGAAATTTTGAATCATTGTCTCTCGACGCCTGATTTACTTTGAATTCAATTTTTAATTTATTCTAGTAGATATTTAACTTTTAAAAATGGTCTAAAAAAGGAGGCTTGGGGTAAAAATGACGACCTTCGTGAAAAGTGTTTCATTTGGTTTTAGTGTTCCATGATTTTTTGCAAGCTTATTTGGTGCAATGACAAGCAAATCAAAATCTTAGTTGGACAAAAAAATTATTGAACCAAAAAATGTGATGTTTGAAAGAGCGTTTGGGTGAACACACAAGCGAATCACTGTTTGCAAGTGCCATTCTTGCAAGTATTCTTCAAAAGTCACTCAAACACTATCAATTTGACCTTTGTTCTTGAAACGACCATCCGAATCTGATGTAGACTGGTCCAAGCTTCGAAAAACATGGGACGTCAATACATTATATTCAGTAGTTTAATTGTTATTTAACTTTAAAGCGCTAGTCATTTTTACCCCATCAAAAG
>JAIUND010000549.1:0-64788 GCA_034699125.1 Gisinianus flammeolus
TCTCTCTATCTCTCTCTCTATTTCGGCTCCTACTTGTACTGTACTTTACAGTCTCTCTCTCTCTTCATTTTACCTACTGTAGACTACTCGTAAAGAGTGGTGGAGGAGCTAGAAGTGCAAGAGCTAGAAAAACTGAAACAGAGAGAGAAGTACAGAGAAACTAGGAACTAGCGACGTTGCTAGTTCTACATACTCTGTATATTCTATTCTCCAGCTCTGTCCTTTTCCCTCCCATATGTACTCGTGTAGGGTTGGAAGGCTCATAGTATGTATAACTCAATATGCCATGCCATAAAGATACGAAGGTATAATGTCAAATACATAGAGAAATCTTATGAAGCTTGAGTTTTCCACGCTGTGTAAGCTCTAAGCACTATGTATATTGAAGGAAATTCAAAGAATTTCCCACCAGATAAGGATTTACAGAGCTTTTAGGCAAGCCTCTCTCACTATTTTGTCCTGACTTCAAACCGTGTGGCTCTTGTTTTCTAGGTGTAATTCAGTGTGTACTTATGCGCAAAAGAAGGATGATGCATTACCGCCCAATACGTGTACCAAGAGAGCCGAGGAGATACAGAGAGAGCGAGAGAGAGAAAGAGAAAGAGAAAAAAAGCACAAGAGTACAATACAGAAAATGTCTATGGCATCTTCAATCTTTATACACATACTCATCCCGTACATATGTACTCAGTCTCTCTCGCTCCCTTTCTGCATTAATCTATTCTAATTACATTATGATGGGAAAACTATCCAGAGCCTAAAGTAAGGGTGTGAACAAGGTTCCAGTAGAGAAATTTATATGGAAAGAAAATCCTCATGCACATTTTTCCATGGTTGATGTTTATGTTTATACTTTATACATACTAGTACATACGCTTTGGTTTCCTCCTCAGTTTTTCCTTTTCCTTCTCGCACACACACACACAGTCTTTGCATTTCTTAAACCAAATTCCAGATTCAAATCATTCACAAATTCCTATTCATTTCATTTTCCATGCAGGTGAAATATGCAAACATTTTTTTTCCTACTTCAAGTGTATGTACAAATTAAAATTAACAGGCAAATGTACTGGAATGAAATGAAAAAAAAACAGTGTAGAAAACGACTAACCACATTACAACCTCTGTAGACATGTGTGTGTGAGTGTAACTAGCAATGTGATTTATATTTTTCATTATCTATGATGAAAACACAAACAATTACCGATGAGTTTTACCTTTTATGCTCACAATAATTGACTGTAGATATGACCATACTCACTCACTCACTTACACTCGCACATGCACATGTACATGGTGCATGGTGAACTTCCACACACACAAATACATACTCGCACACACGAGTATCATTTTATTTTTTTTATTTCTCATTCCATTACTCATTGCTCTGCATCGCATCCTGTACCTGTACATATGTACATGCATAATGTGTAATCATGCTGTGTAGAAATGTAATATATAATGAACATAGATATCAGCTATGATTATGTGATTAGTTGTCTTGTATAGAGGAGCACTTGCGATTTTGTTTGAAATTGATATGAGAATGAGAGATGTGTGTGTGAGGACTGTGAGTGTGTGTTTGTTTGTGTGCAAGTGAGTGAGCACCTAAATGTAAATGTATAATGTATACAGCTGCTAGTTCGTATTAATAGTTAATAGTTAAATGATTAGAACAGTTAAAAGAAGGTACAAAAAAAGAAAAAAGAAGTTTTTTTTTTTCGCCAAGTATTTAATTTAGCCGGTAGAATAATTAAAGAATTTAAAGTGCCTTATTAACAAGCTGTTGGATCAAAAAAAACGTGAGGCTAATGTATAGAATTTTGATGTCGAGGCGTGTGAGTGTATGTATAATATAGTGGAGGATGATAGATGGATACATAATACACACACACACACACACACATGTCGAGAAGATGGATAGACGGAGTAGATAGATAGATCTCTGTATTATGTACACGTTTGTGTATGTGGGGAAGAAGGAGTCAAAAGTTGGAACAAGTTTTTTTTCGCTTTCCTCTCCTTGCTATACACAAACCAAATATTCTTTTCCTCCTTCTTCTTCTTCTTCTTTTTCGTCGTCGTAGTCGTCGTCATCTTCTTCTTTCCTTGTATTTCATCTCCCTCCTGCATGCCTCCTCCACTTTGCTTTGCTTTGTACTTGCAACTTGTTTGTTGTATCTTTACAACGAACACTCTTTTGGTCTCGTCTCTCTCACAATAGTTACGAGATCCTCAAATACATACATACACACACACATTACACACAGACAATATCCCATGTTTAACTTTACATCAGTTATATCAGGAAGATTTTTTTTCTTGACCAAAAGACGGTGTGGTGACTGTCGTCAAGGATGAAATGAAACGACAGATTTTCTCTATGATAAATTTGTCTTGACTTCCAAGGGGGTCTTTCTTTCTTTCTCTCTCTCTCTCTCTCTTTTCTTCTTCTCTCTAATTTATAGGGATTCATGAATGTTTTGCAAAACTTTTATTATCACACTTGAGTTGGAAGTGAGTGGTGGTGGTGGTGGTAGTAGTCGTCGTGGTGATGATGGTTCCGAGGAGATTTTTTCATGCGAGAGGTGTAGACTGAAAACTGTGTGTATGGAGTATGGACGGAGATGAGAGAACCCCACACCGTACATTCATATGTATGTAGTGTATGTAGTGTATATGTGCATGTGTATACATATGTACATATTCTTTTGGAGTCTAATTATGCGTGTACCATTCAGCTCCAGCATATGCTCTCCGTACTCTTTTTCCTCCTCTGTTTGCACAGTACATAATAGGGATCAGTCTTTGGTGTAGACTTGTAGACAGTGACTATGTATGTATATAGATAGAGGAAAGGGGAAAAGGATCGAGTCTATGAAGGCACAGGCAAAGCATACTCAATATCTCTGTACATGTATGTACATAGTTCAACTTGAGTATTGAGTACTACGTACTAGTACACGTACCGAATAGTTCAGAGAGCGAGAGAGAAAGAGAGAAAGAGAGAAAGAACTGACGAGAGTGAGTGAGAACCAAAAGGAATTGGTTCTCAACCAATCCTCAGTTACATACAATACCACATATGTACATTGCATGAAATACGTCCAGGATTTATTAGCTCACCGCTCCGCTTCGGTCCATGAGCAGAGAGAGAGAGAGAACTATGTACTATGTACTACTGACTTGAAGTTTGGAGTCCACACACAGACACACCACAGTGGAAAGTATATTTATATAAAGTACATAGAATACAAAAACCTCCAGCAAACATATGTACAAAGTACGGACGTAAGTAGTGAAGTACGTACACCAATCCATGCTAAATGTTTTTTCCCCGTAGTTTCTTTGCCTTTATTTCATCTCATCTCACTCGGTTTCTTAGTCTTCAGCATTCAACTCTATCACATTGCATTACACTACATTACTTTACACTTACACTGTAGCACGGCACAGTAGTAGTTTCCTACATTACATTACATTACATTGCATTGCATTGCAGTATCAAGAATACATATGAATGAAAATGAATGTAAATGTCTATGTAAGAGTTGGAGAGAAATAGAAGCATTTTGACTCCTGAACATTGAAAATGAAAAGACAAATATGTGTGTGCGTGTGTGTTGGTGTGCTGTAGAATAATATCCAATGTTAAGTCTGCCAACACTCTTGAACAATTCTCAACTTAACTCCTACTTTTGCAACCCATCCAACTACAACTACATACATCTAGAATCTAGAGATACAGAGCCTCAGCATGGCAAAACATATCTTCATCACTTGGTTTGCATTTCCATCCTATATACCGTCAACTTTTTGTGCTCTTCATATTTTCCGTCTTATTACTTATGATTCCATATCTCTTTCATATCTCTCCCTCTCTCTCTTTAGTATTCTCTGTCTTTTATTTTATTCCAAGTACTCGTGTCTTCTCTCTGACTACTTACTCACTACAGTGTAGTGACTACACTGACTTGTTCGCCGTACGATGGACTCTGTACTGTGCTCTCCATGTATCTGTACACAGGACAGGATGACACTCATTCATGTTTTAGGAGTTTTTCCATTTGTTGTGTGTATACGAGAGAGATTCAGAGTAGAGTTGAAAGAAATGAGATGAGTTGAGTTGAGAGTGGAAAGTCAAAACTCCCAAGCTGAAGCTGAAAAATCACAAGTCCTCGTGCAGAAAAATTATGTTGTCAGCGTGGATAGGGATCGTGAACGTTGAGAGTTGAGTTGAGTTGAGTTGAGTTTTGGAGCGGATACATGTATGAAATGTACGTACTAGTACACGCATTGGATTTACATATTCATGTAGTAGCATTACTATATAATGTACTTACATGTCTTGAGCATTCAAGGAGCAGGAATATCAATTATGAATTATGAATAGAAAATGAAAATATGGTGTGTGCAAGTCCTCCCTCTCATCAAATAGAATATATGAAGAACGATAACGTAATCGTTTGGAAAAAGCTAACCATTACAAATGTACATGTGCTATGTGCTATGTGTATTTACTCTTTACTCTACTCTTTCACTCACTCACTCACACATATCGTACAAATACACACGCACACACACACACAAACACACACACAATAGATTGAATTGTATAAAGTATAAAGTCATAATTACTGTTCTGTGAGAGGATTTTTCTTTCCATTCCGAGTCTCATTGTTTTTTTTCTTTCACTGTATATGATATGTAATATGTATAGTAATTGTCAAGAGCATAATAATAATTGTTATAGTTATTTCATTGTCACTGGAGTCGTGATGGCAGATTGTGTTCAAGAGTAAGTGACGTTCAACGTTCAAAGGGGAAATACGCGTTTTTTAAAATGTTTAAACTATGTTTTTGTGTGAGATTTATACGGAAGCAAAAAAATAATCAAATAAAAAGAAAGAGAAATACTAGTACGTACTTGGTGTTCTCAGTATGAAAACAAATTTGTGTTGTAGCAGTGTGTATTTGTGGGGTGTAGGTGTAGAACTGTGGACACATGAAGTATGGGAGTGTGAGAGAGTGTAGTTGTAGTTGTAGTTGTGTATATGTGTGAGCAATTTCTATTCATCAAAGGAAATGATTTTTGAAAATATCTCGAGAGTAAATTAGAGCACGATCATGACTTAAATACATGCAATCATTCATTTGATTACATTCTCTGGAACTCTGAGTTCTTGTGCCACAAGTACCAAAGTACTAACTATACATTTTCTATGGTGTACCGCAGATTCGACGATTCGGATTCAGAGAACCCGTCAGAGTTTCCATATGAGAGTATACATTGGACTACCAACTAGCTTACCTACTCTCTCTCTCTCTCTCTCTCTTTCACACACATGTACATAAATACGTGAGTTGAGTTGAGTCTCTCTTTCTCTCTCTCTTTCTCTCTCTCTTTCTCTCTCTCTTTCTCTCTCTCTCTCTCCTTCTGAGTCTTTGAGTCATATAAGAAGCTCTATTTCCAGCACCATTTCCATTTATACTGGAACGGGGAAGCATGGGAAATTTGATGGGTTGAAATATTGATCTCTATATGTACTCTGCTCGTCTCATTCAACCAACCAACTCGGAAACTCCAGCAAGTCAAGTTCTTGGGAGCTTAGCAATGCGGCCTCTCCTACCTCTTCCATTCAATGTACATACATACATAGATACATATGTCCATGTACTTCCTACACTACTCATACCTATACAAACTCCCTTCCACACAACATGTACATACAGATATGTATTCATAGTATTCATACCTTCTCTATCTGTCTGCACAGTGCACATCAAGAATCAACCCTATGGATACTTTTATTATGCTTTTTATACCAGCTACAGACATATCTTTCCCTATTCCAATTTCAAACATACATACCTACATAGACAATAGAGAGACCATAGACTATCCAGCAAAAACACACACACAAACACATTGCAACTTGCAACCTTTTTCCTGTAGATTAGTGGAAGAGGTGAAGCTGGTAAATGGTAGCGAGAACTCTACTCTCTCTCTCTCTCTCTCTCTTTCTCTCTCTCACTCACTCGTAATAATGTCACGGTTATCAAGTACATATAAAGAGTTGCATATTCTATACAATATTTTATGGACAGGGGAAAGCACATAAATATATATAGACTATAGTATCTTCCATTGTTTTCATACATGCGTTAAAGTCAAACTATATCTGTACATTGAACAAAACCCAAGACAAGACAAGAGTTAAGGCGCACATTGTAAAAGAAAAGGAGAAAAAAAACAATTTGAGTTTCTTTCTTCCTCTCATTGCATTATTGTGTGCAGATATATATTATTGCACTCGTCCTCCTCCTCCTTCTCCTCCTTCTCCTCCCCAAAAAAACTTATATGTGTATGATTTTTCCCCGTGATGGAGAATTGAATTGAAAAGTATGCAATTTGTGTTTGTGAGTGTATATGTGATGACTGACTGTGAAACTCCAGACTCAAACTCCAGACTCTGAACTTGAAGATTGTACATGGAGTTTTTATCTTTGATTGTGTAGTTGTGTAGTATGTAGTGGAAGGAGAGAAGATAGGAAGGAAGAAAAAGCTTTGAAGATTTCATGTAAAGTCTGAAGAAGAGCTTAAAAGCACGATTCATGTTGAGTTGAGAGTATCTAGTATCTCTCGCTCTTTCCCTTTCTCTCTCTCTCTCTTTCACGCTCTCACTCACTCAGTCCAAAGCATTGTGGAATTGAGTAGTGAACTCTCAAGGCACTAGCCAGAAATAGTGAAAAAGAGAGTAGGTGAGAGCACATAAGGACGAAAAGTACGTGCATTTCAGCTCTTTAAGTTATTAGATAGAGTCGGTGGAGGCTTGATTGTAGCAACAGCCAAAACTCCAGCAGAAACTTATACTCTGTACATTTGTACTCTGAACATACATTTTTATATGACATCATACACAAGAAGTGGGGGTATGTATGTACCGTGTACTGCATGGGTCTTGACTGTGCTTCCTTGTGTTATAGCTCGAGTACTCAACCTCTGTGGATGTGGATGTGGATATGTATTATTATGTATATAAGCTGTGTGTGTACAAAGTCGGTAGAACCTACTGTTTGTCGGCTGCAGCTCGTGTGTAGTGATACTAAATAGAGAAAATGGATCTATATACATATATATGTGTGTGTGCATTGCATGTCTATGTCTATGTATTTGTGGAGTTGCAGAAGAAAAGGGAAGTAATATAAATAGAGAAGAGAGAGAGAGATGGAGTGCTTCTGGGCAAAAGCAAATACTTGCAAGGCGAATAGAATAGTACAAAGCAATATGTGCTCACAGAGAGATATGTATGCACAATGTCTTTTATTTGGGCGACAACTTGGTGGAGCCCATAAGGATGGTGGAAAAAGAGAGGCAAGATGATGTATTGTATCTGTATATATGTGTATGTAGAGACGGGGAGTTGAGAAAGTCCAAAGCTTTCAATACAATGGCACTTTGAAAGCCAGGCAGACTTTCTCCATCAATTTTACGTTCCATTCCCATTCGAGGTTTTCTCGGTTCGGGTAGTCAAGGCAAAAGTAGAGAGAGAGAGAGAGAGAGGCAAAGCAAAGTGAAGGAAAGCAAGGAAGAAACGATGTAAAAGGTACGCATGTATCGGTGGAAGTATGAGGAAACCCACCAAGAATGTAAAGACAGAAGCCAAGTAGACACGGAAAGAAATAGCGAGAGAGAGAGAGAGAGAGAAGAACGAATCGGGGAAAACCTAACCGATTCGGTACGTTTCGCTTCTCGCCCGAAGGCGCTACGGCCCGCTTCTCCCCACGTTGACACTGACACCAAAAGATGGCCAAATCTACATGCATGTCTTTCGTACCATCATTATCATCATTCCTTTCCATAGACTATACATATATACACTAGTACACTGCTACAGTTAAAGAATCCGTGAATTTATCCCGAGAGCACCACTTTTTTTCTCCTTTACACACATTTCCACTGATGATACCACAGGCAGACATGTACATGTACACACTCCCATCCACATACATAACCTCATCCTCATCCTCCCATGGATATACATGCATGTCCGTAGAACATGTACAGATATTCGACTGTATATGGCGAGCACTTGTGTATGTATTACGTGTTAGTATCAAAGTTGAAAAACTTATCTAGTACTCCTCGAGAAAAAAGAAAGAACATCATCTCCGTTTTATCACAATGGTTATGGCTTTGCTACATAATGTCACTATTATTACACTTGAACATGTATCCACATCCACATCCACTGGTGGAAAAGAGAGAGAGAGAGAAAGAGAGAGAAAAGGAGAGACAGTGAGAGAGAGAGAGAGAGCAAACGTATAAAGTTCAAATACTTACAACCTTTACTGCCAAGTTGCAACTTTTCTTTCCTTTCAGCAAATTATAACTTAACTTCTTAACAAATAATACTTCCTCCGCAATGCGTAGTATATAGCTTTCCCACCTTGTCAGACTCCACTCATATTTTACACTAGGTGCTCGTGCTCGGAAGGAAGAAACAACCAAATTCAAATCTTTATGCATAACAATTCCTTGAGACTTGAGACAAATACATGAAATATACAGACTTTATAGTTTAAAATTAAATGTGAATGTGAGGTATAATGACCAAGAAAGTCAACCAATACAAATAATTGCCTATATAGCATATGACAAAAAAAACAATAGATATTTCCAGCTTGGATCGCATTTACTAACAAACTTATGAAAACTGTAGTACATATTCCTGATACTGATATGAAACTATGTACATGTATGAAATCGTAAGTAAGTAGTACTTTTTTTTACAATGAGAAGAATTTATGAGTACATAATTGATAATGTACAGGCGATGGACGACAGGGAAAAAGTATAGTATTCTTTTCAATACTCCATAACAAGGTAAAACATGGATGTCTCGGGTGTTTGAAATTTGCAACTTATGATTATTTCCCCCTGAGGGCTCCCATCTTAAATTAGATCATAAACAAAACTTCTTTCAAGCGATGATGCTTTGTGGAAGCTAAACAGCTCCTCGCTCTCTACCCTCTATCTCTACTCTACATTGACAAGTAAACGCTAGTATGTACATATGCATGTACATACATAGTAAGTTGACAAAAAAAAGATTAACCAAACGCATCCATGTTGAGTGTAGACTATGTATATATATATATGACGTTGTTATTTAAGATATATATCGTAAATATGTGGAACGACTCTTTATATTCAAGTCAGTTATGAAATATGTACATTTATGTCATTACACACACACAAGTACACACATATTCACATGAGTATATTTAATATTTACATGTCATCCGTATGCATGAGCACATGTATGTACGTGAGTTTGGTTTTTATAAATTTTCTTAAATGTCATATTATCCTTTATCTTAAGAAATCCATGGCATGAGTACGATGGAATTAACTAAAACCTTTTTTTTTGTGTGTGTGTGTGATGTTGTTGTTCTATCTCCCCCTACGAGTAATCCAAAAAAATAATCCGGACAAAAGCAAAAAGGTAAATCAGAGAGAGAGAGAAAGAAGAGGAAAAAAAGGAAGGAAAAGAGCTTTACGTCTTTACGACATTTAAAAAGCTGCATGCTTGGAGTTTAAACTACACAATGAAATACAGGCGTAAAAAGCAAGTTCGGTTAGCTTATAAAGACAGACACACCTTGACGATAACGATAAATGTTTTCATCCTTCTCTCTCTCTCTTCATTTTCTCGCACAGACTTTAGCCTCGCATTTACCATGTTTAAAATTCAACATGTAGATATTATTTACTTTACGTGGTACAAAAACATGATGATGATTCTATTTTTGATGACCCAACTCACCTTGAATTCATTCACTAACCTTTTTGGATTTGTTTTGCAAATTATTACCAAGAGATATTTATACGTATATAGAAATACTTTTAGTCATATTTAACGGTTAGAAGACAAAGCAAAGACTTTAAAACAAGCCATCATAGAATTTCGAATAAGATTCATTTATAATATTAGTAGTAGTTCGTTTTTTTAAATACATATAGATTAGATACGAAGTTTTCAAAATAAAAAGTTTGTCGGCTTAAGACGGAGGATACACACAGATAATTTTTTTGGCACTCTAATTAATCCAGGAGTGAAGACTGAAAGTGAACAAGTGAAGAGTATAAAGGATAAAGAATGTTTTGGGGAAAAAAATGTGATATTAATTCATATGTATAGTTTAGTAGTTGTGTATATGAGAAAAAAAACTAGTTAAGGTTGGCAACTCTTCCAGTTGAATTCAACTGCCAAAACGAAAGAAGCTCTGCATCAGCATGAGCAACTGTAATAAAATAATTATGACTCCTTATTTAACTATCTTCACATGATCTTTTAAACAATATACTAAAGCATGGACAAGGATATTAAGAAGGAGACTCTACAGAGAAAGGAAACAAGTATTAAGGAATGAATAAATTTTTGCCCTTTCCCTCCCATTGAACATGCTAAGCTACATACAAACTACATATTTACGTTTAGTAATGGACAAGAGAAAAACTAGGCTTTAGCAAGTGAATCTTCTCCTTGGTATCTTTTTGGTTGAAGCTTTTTTTGATAACTCGCCAGCCGAACCGGTTTAATATTACTTGATACACAGGCGGTGTACGAATTACGAATACGAATATGAATTAGAATTTTTGCTTATTTACTCCCATCCACATATTAGATATTAGACGTAGCTTATATTGCATTGAACTGTAGCAAATCCACCTTTCAAACACTAGACACACACCACACATTTCTCACACACAAAAAGCAATTTGGACTTGAGAGTCTTGTGGAGAAAAAATGGAAATATACATAATAATACATATAAGATACATGTGCGGCTTTTGAGAGAGAATCCAAAAACTATCACAGCATCAGTTCAGTTTCCACCATTGAAAAACTTGAGCTAAAAACCGAATCTATCTGTCCAGAGAAGGATAAAATGATGACCAAGGGCTATCTGTTAGGTTTCAGTTTCAGTTTCAGTCAATCCATCTCCATCTTTATCTTTCTTTCAGCTAACGATAAGTGCTTGTATCGTACATTTCAAACTCTGTATAGTAGATAAAACAGAATATAAGTATCTGTATGTATGCATATTGTAGAATATACTCCACACAATCATATTACATAGACATTTCTTCCCTCCACTCGCTTCCTCATATTAAATTTAACATTTAGCCATGTGTAAAAAGTTATTATGCAACACTAGCAAATCCACACATGTACCATGGTCTTTGCACTTGATTCCCTGTCCTATCTAATTACATTATACACCAGTATATAAATTTCTACAGTCGATGACACACACACACACACACACAGAGCAGTTGTGTTTTGTATTTGCTGTCAATATATGTATATTATTATGGCAATGGCAAGACAACTACATAATTTTACAATGGCTTGAACATTCCCTTTATATGTAAATACCTAGTTCCTTATTATGTACATAGCTATATTTATACATACTAGTTCATGTCTTATCCATTTTTCAAGTATACTCTCCAGACTGTTCAACTGTACACACAGTTGAACAAAACACACATTTCGACATGTCCAAACAGTAAAGGCAAAGACAAAATCCAAATCTAACTAAACAAACACGCAATTCCAATTCTGCCAACTTATATCGTTAGCAAGGAACAAAAAAATGTATGTTCTTTGAATATATAGCTACTTAAGTAGTGTGTATAGTTAATAGTTATACTGTACAGAGATTGTACTTTGTACTCGAAAATCCTAAATTTGTAATTTTTAGGTTGCACGGAGTATTTAATTTCATACATTGTTCCTGTAAAAAAAATAAATAGAAATGAGAGTCAAAGTGCAAAGACATATAAGATGGCAAACACATTTCACAGCTTTCGTCATGATCAAACTTTGGCATAGCAAAATCTACCTTGGAAGATAATATTCATATATATATGGACCATAGGATATTCGTAGTGTGTGTGTGTACGAAGTATGAAGTGAAGTTTAGTAGTTTAGTTTACGTATACGTATATGTAAGCCTTTTTTTTTATGTTTTCATGGGAAATTTTTTTCACAGCCTCCTTTTCTAATATACAGAAGATATACCAATGTCAGTTCTGAGCACCACACATAAAAAGTAAAATAAAAATGTGTATACAGTACAGACACACACACACACACCTTCATCACTTAAATTCATATCTTTGTAACTTTGGTATATAGGTTTGTATGTGTTGACATGACATATACATAATGTGTTGGAAATTGTAATGGGAAACGGGAAAAAGCGGTTAAATGAATAAAATTCGATTCAAGTGAATGAATGTTGGTAATTGGTGATTGGGTGATTGGGGAGTGTACAGGCAATCTTTTTAATATTATAATAATGATAATAATTGGTGCTGATGACTTTTAGTACTTCCTAAATTCTTTCTTATTTCTTATATTGTCACTACTACGCGGTTATATGAGCATGTTTATAATGCAATACATGTGGGATGTAAGAGGTTATGAGTATTATATCAATCATATGTATATGTATACTAATTCACATCATATACATAATGTAGTATCACACTACTTATTAGTATGTATATGTATGAAGAATTACTAATCAAATTTAGATATTGGAATGAAGCATGAGAGAGCCAGAGAGTGAGAGAGAGAAAGAGATTATCTTTTTAATTTGTGATTTGAATCGTAATTTGTATAGATCTTTTGCTAGTTTTTCGTTCTTGAAAAGCGTTATCATTGACTTATTGCAGAATACTTTGGCCATTATCATGGTAGGTATCTCAATTTATTACTTTAGATATTATTAGTCGACCCATTCACAATTCTCTCTCTCTCTCAATCACTCACTCGTTCCATACATACATCTTTCGTTGGTTTGAACATTGAGTCTGAATGAGCTACAGCCACGCCATGTCATCAGATGAGATGAGAATGCTTGCCTTTTTCTTCTTCTTCATCATCATCGTCTTGGTTTTCTTTGTTGGTTATTCTTGGGTTCTCAAACTCTGGTTCTCTGGCTTTTTGGCCGACTCATAAGGCATTTCCAATTCCATCCCATAGTTTTGTACATATGCAAGTAGATACTGAGTTGAGAGAAAATGTGTGTATATGTGTGAGTCTACGTCTTATCATGTTCAATGTTAAATGAGTACATGAACACACACATATATTGTATACATGAGGTTGTATGAGTGAGTCGACTTTCATGTCTTCTTGTCTATTCAACTCACTCCAGTCAACTTGCCATTGCCAATAATATAGTGTGTCTTTGTATATGTATGCGTGTGTATGTGTGCTCAGTTAGCCAGAGTTAGCACTGCTAACAGCTCTAACTATGGAAACCATGAACTGTGCACACTGCACACACACGATATTACAGTCTAACCGCCAACATCCACCCAAAAAGCAAAAGGCAATATTATAGCATCATTCAACTCTGTCATCTCATCCTCCGCTCATCTTCTCTCTCTCTCTCTCTCTCTCTCTCTCTCTCTCTCTCTCTCTCTCTCACTCGGTCTGTCTCTCTCTCACTCTCTAGATCTTGTATAGTGAGAACCAAGCAAACTTTTATTCTTTGCACTTTTCCTGCCTACAATAATACTCACGTACGTGTGCATACAAAGCAAGGCGTAGAGTCGTAGATCCATAGTATATCCATATCGTATCTATAAGTTGGTCGTGTTTTTGTGGGAGAGTGTACGTATCTCTGCCCGTGTATTTGTAGATATATTTATTGTACATAGACTCATGGCTCGAGCACGAATAGGTATACATACCTAGGTATTAGCTTATGAATATGAATAAAAAGACGGTGGTGAATAATAATCATGATCATCATGAATGATGTTATGCATCAATGTGGAAATATATAGTATTAAGCACTTATGGAATCGTTATTCGTTTTACTTCTCGGTTGTTCATAATCCAACATAAATAAGTATGTAAGTACGAACGTATGTATGTACGTCCATGGATTCTCGAGAGTATGAGAGGTATGTATCTTACAAGATATTAGAAAACTCTCAATAAGCACTGGCTCCGCCGTCTCTCTCTTTCTCTCTTTTCTCATAGTCGGGTACTGTAGACACAAGCTTAAACAACATCCTCTATGTAATTTGCAATCCATCTCTTTTACATTCTATTATATGCACCTCTTTCTCTCTCTCTCTCTCTCTCTTTAATCTTCACTCACTTGCCATTGCCATCAGGTCGTATGTAATCAAAAGGTATGTGTTAGGATATGAGAATCAAATGAACTACATTTGTCAACAGACATGTCACATTCACTCGGACTCGAATATATTTACTTTAACTTTTATTCTTTATCCTTATTCCAATACTCGATACTCGCAATACCTTACTATACCTTATATCACAATCATGAGTCCACTAATACTTGTACACATTCCCCTCCACAATTTGGATTCCACACACACACACACACACACACACACACACACACACACACACAATCCATATAGATAACTACTAAAGGTACAAACAGCAAATTTTTTTAAAAATAAGCTTACAACTTTCATAATGTAATGTACAGGAAAAAACCTGCAGAAAAAAAACGTCCATGGATTTATTTGACGTGTGTATGTGTATGGTGTATGTATGTACTACTGTGTACATGTACTTTAAAGCTCAAATACGCATACAATAAATATTATTTTATTCTAAATATGTCTTTGTAAATTTTTTTATGTCTTCTACATATATATATGTGAAATGAAAGACTTTAATCCTCATACCCCATAGTACATGTGCATAGTCCATAACTAACCACATATGTATATCCCGTTTATCTATATAGATGTACATACACATATAACGAGGTCCACGAAGACGAAGAAGAAGAGAATATGTATGAATAAAAAAACTACGATATACACACGTAGCGAATGGCAAAATAAATGAACAATGTCCAATGAGTTTTATACTGTAAGTAAACTAAGTACATATATACTTTAGAGTTTAGACAAATGAACATTTTGGCAATTCCAAATGCTATGGGGAATGTCTATGTCTATATAGGTACTATATGAATATAACAAAGGTTTCTACCTGCACGTGTATGTGTGTATGTATGTAGTTACTAAACGTACAGGAATGATTTGATTATTATGGTTTTTATACATGGTTACGTTGTTGATCAAAAAACTGTAGGTAAAATAAATGTTCCACCTACCAAATAACATTGTCATTAAACAACAATTACATGGAATTGTATACTGCTTTTATACCATGTATATTGAATTTAAAAGAAACACGATACAGAGAAGAGAGGAATACGAAAATATAGAGATTTACATGCATTCACTTATTAGCAAAACATTTGCCAATGTTATAATATTAAATGTTCGTAACGAGAATCTTGCCTTGCCAGACGACCAAGTCGAGAACCAGACCATATAATAATGAATATATAGGTAGTGAAACGAGAATACTGACAAACACCTGTCAAACAATGTTGGTTGAGAGTATACAAACAGAAAAGGCCGGCTCATAGTCATCATTTAGCAGTTTATACAGGACTGAAGAACATGGACAGACATTCAGAAGGCTCTTATAAAGTCCTGTGTAATTAAATCTTAAATGGCTTTATTTACGAGTGTGACATGCGAGTATATCATTGGGACAACCTAATACATATATAATATAATATTATAGTCATCAGATGAAAGTATACAACTAAATGTGTGCATATATGGTAATATTGATTTTGTAAGTACTAACTAATTATTATTACAGTGTGTATATTTCTGTGTGATGTGAGATTATAAAAATGATTTGAGAAAATTAATGAGCAAGTCGAATTAGCCGTGCTAATTTAGCGCACAAGATTCCTTTAGTTTAAATACAGGTGTATAGTTGATGTTCTGCCTAGAATATTGTACAATTTAAACAAAACATTCGTAGGGATTTGAAATAGGATTTCATGATTGTAATAAGTCATAATTCACGACCACATCTTTTTTTCTGTGCGGATAGAAAATGAAGAAGAATAAAAATCCTTATTATAGTAAAATTCATTTCGTGTCTTTAAATGTTCTCGTGTGTGTATTTTGGTTTACATGATACAATCGACTAAAAAATTACAAGTGCTTGTTCTTTCCATCAAAAAAAACAGCAGTAAGTACAATGATGTAGACATTACTGCGAAAACAATATGCCATAAGACATATGACACCTACCTTCAAATTAAAAATTAATTGTGTGTATGTGTGTGTGTGTGTGCTGGTGAAGGTTCAACTTGAAATTAAATATAGCACTCTTTTTAACTTGGCTTACACATTTAACGTCTCATAAATGAATTTCTTATTTGATTGTATAAGTAATGGGTGCATGCAAAAATTGTATTGGTTCCTCTGCTTTGGCTGTCTGTAGCTTTGTCTGTCTGTCTGAAGGCTTTTTTAGTGTACTCTACACACTGTGCACTCTCTTATAATGATTGCTCATTAAAATTTTACGTTGTCTCTTGACAACTATACTACACACAAATATATTCAATTCAAATTCTGTACACACACATATTACATATGCATACCCTTTTTTTGTTGTTTCTTTCATAAACGCCACCACACATTATGTTATTGGATGTGTTTTGTTTCTGATGTATCTTTTGCTTATGAGAGTACACAACTGTTGAACTTGACAAGTTGTTTTTCCCAACACCATTTTTCTTGCTACATGGACAATATACAACATATTTTCAATTTGATATTCAAATTGTCAATGTTCTCATGTCTTTTATATGCAAAGTGTAAAGTGTAAGTAAGCTGTTTCTTGTAAAATACAGAGTCAGTGAAAGAGAGAGAGAGATATTTCATTTCAAGCTCGTTCGTAAATGCGTTAATTTTTAATATTCAATTTTTCATTTGTAAAAAATGAACTGGCAAATGTATGTAGTATGTATGTACATATGCCAAATGACAATCACTCTAGTTTTTATTTGTCTTTTACTGTTCATTGATTCTTTTTACTGTTTTATTATTTTACTGTTTCAGCTTCAATTCACAATCCATAATTTTTTCATTCCATATATCATATATACGTATCGTAATCATCTCATGTCAATGTCATACCACATCATCATACCTATACAATTTAATTATTAATACATGATATATACTTATATATCCTACGCGAGAGGTATTTTCTATTTACTTAAAAAAATTTAGTACACCTTCATGTATATAATGTAATGAGAATAACAAAAGGAAACTCGATTTGAGTTTCAGAAATATAAAATTTTAAGCTATTTTATATGTACTTGAACTATTCAGTGTGAGTGTGTGTGTGTGTGTGTTTATTATTTGTCTAAAGCAAATATGTAATGAAAGAATATAATAATGCACATCGTTTTCAGGAAACAAGTTTTGTGTCGTGTGTAAATCAATAAATTATCATCATTATTGCAATTATAAATTATAATACATTATAAATCGTAAAAAGATTCAATGATGACAGGTTAATATAGTATAATATGCACATACATGTACGTAAAAAAGTTTGGTTTTTCCTATACTTACTAGCATTATCCATGGTTTTAGAAAATTACACTTTGATATTAGTTAATAGGTTATAATTTCAATTTCAATCCAGGGAACTCACTTGTTTTGTTACATTTTTTTACTTATATATAGATACTGTATCCAAGATATTTATTAAGGTTAAATCGCAATGCATTATAATACTCCTGCAAGTTCTCACTACAAATTTGGTATAGCAGGTACTCATTTATAAATTAATTTATGGTAATTAACATACTTAAATTATACACTCTGATAAATGCATGTATGTTCGCCATTAGTTTGTAATTACGATATTACGAATTACGATACACAGGGCTATATGCAGGAACGAAAGTCTTGTATAAATTTCATTCGGTATATATATATTTCTAATTTGTAGAAAAGCAACAACAACAATAAGCAACAGGGATTTTTTAAATACACATACCTAAATACCTATACATGTAAATTATTGTAATCCTCTGTACAATCTTATCTCATCGTCAGACCTCGAATGAACGTTGATATACAGTTCATACAATTAGCATGTATACACATACAGCTTATTTTTATACACAGATATTGCCAATGATCAGTGATATATATAGTTTCAATTTCATGAAAAATGTAATGGCTTATTCAATGTATGTATGTAAGTTGATATATTTTTGATAAGACAATAAACAAACTGATAAAAACTGATATAAAAAATGTAGTTCAAAATCCGCGTACAGCGTGCAAAGTCGCATCATTTAGATTTTTCCAGTGTAACCGCTAAATAAGTTGCTAGTTGTCAGTTAGATACTTTGTCATCTATATTATTAATTTATATGTATCTGAGAATATAAAATATATATTAACATGCAATTTGATATGTTAGGAATGTAAGCATTTAATACATTTCATTTATGCTTATTGAAAGCTTATTAGTAATGAAATTACACGCATGTGCGAATGCCTCAAATTTGTTACTCATTATGATACTGCATCATACCTAATTTAATTTGTATACTATTGTAAGTATAATTGGAAAAATGTTAGTGTTTCAGCGTAAAGGAAAATAAAAAGGCTTGTAATTTGTATTTCTAATATTTTATATCAAGTATAGTTTTTATTTAAAATACCATATGTAATTAGCATTAGTTTACCGACTACGTTTGTTTACATTTTAAACTCTGTGTATGATGATTTTATACTTTCTGCCTAAACATATGCTGCATTTGCTTGTTTCTTGACAAATATGTATAAGTACAGGTAGGATTTAATATGTTTAATTTGCAATGGAGCTTCTTTTCTCTCGAGATATGTTCTACATAAACTGATATAGTATGTATACAACTTTTAACGAGCTTGATATGAAAATGTCCGCAAGCAGCTAATTATCAGAGTTGTTTTCTCAATTCAAGGAAGTACTTACACTGTTCTTGTACGTACAGGCATAAATATGAATTACAATGTTACCATTATTAAGCACACTATTGTAAATCTAAATCAATTTAGTACCTACTCATATGACACTAACTGAATCACGAATTGTTTCACATGATGGATATATATTGGTTCAATCATCTAGTACATGAAAATGGTGACGATACAATCGTATAATTACCAATTTCATACTTTCAGACTTTCAAATGTCCTATTAAATGGTCATAATGCTCGTGCAACACTGAAATGTATTTGGCTGTCGTCATTATAAATTCAGCAAAATTAAATTGATTCTATATCTTTTGATATTATATTTATCCATCAAATTGGAATTGACTTATTGTGATTCTTTTGATTCATTGGCAAATTGATATTTGATGTTATATTATACCATAGCAGACTAACTACAGACGAGAATTGGGTTGAAATTATACATGATAAATGTATGTATTATGTATCAGTAATCAGTATCGAATAAGAATAGAAATAAGTATTATATGTTTCATGATTAATGATTACTTAACGATGCATCATGCTGAATTAAAACATGACACATACGTTCTTCTATGGGGTTACGGTAAACTATTGTATACGTTCTAGCTGCCCAATACTAAGCGTAATGAACATGTATTTATGTTTAACTATTTTTCATCGTAGTAATAATAGTTTATATACTCTTAAATAAGTACTCGGCAAATATTCAAAACACTCTACACACACACCACACTCAAACATTTTTTGCAATCACTATAGCCGCATGCTTTCGAGACTAATCGTAAATACTATTTATATTCTATCATATGAAAAGAGATAAAAACGTAATTCTCTTTTTCCTTGTTTACATTTAATTACACACTCGATTATTTTTGCACCTTATCCATTGCTACCTCTTCTTCTTTACGGCCTTTTATCTTAAGTTGAACTATGTATGTATATACCTAGCTAAACAGATAATTTTTAGTCTACAATATGTATATACATTATTTTGAAGCTTGAGACGTCTTTTTTTTTTAATTTGTGTAAAATTTCTTTTACACTGTCTCTAAGAAATTTATTATGTTATTTGCTGCGGTTATTATTTATGTATATTACATAGCACATGAATAATAATAATTACTTGTGTATAAACTGGTTTAGACATTTACATTTACGTGTGTGTTTACCCCATGATCATAGTCATGATTAATGTTACTAAGGTTTTTTTAAGGTGTTATATATTCTCATGCCGAAATATTGAAATTCTTGCCTTTCCCCATTTTTAACTCAACTTGACAACTCCAATTTAATTCTGTATACCCACAAACAATCTGAATTCGGACTTGCAAAAGTGTATTTATCTCGACTTCGGCATTGAAAACTTTATTAATAACATTGTAGCAATTTACAAAAAAAGTTTCCCCTTTACGAAGAATATTATTATCTGTATATTCTTTGCCTACACATAAATGCCGTTATCATATATACAAAGAAATTATTGATAATCTCTATTTCTTAAGTCTCCTTCCTTTGTCCTTTTCATCTAATAATAAATGGCATTTTCAAATGCATTATTGTTGCATCGTATAGTACTATTCGTATTACAGAAACACACAGACATACTTATATATCCATACATTTATCATCAAACAGAATCTCATTCTACGGCACACAAACTGTTACATACGCAAGAGCAGTTTGCTTAAATAGCCTTCTTCGTCTTTTTAGCAAACTGCAAATTTGCAAGTATGGTCTCACATGAAACTTACATCAAATTCCTTTACTAGATCAATAAAATTTAGATCAATGTGCCATACACATGTATATGAACATGTACTTATGACTTTCAGAGGTTTGCACAAAAACGTTTTACTTGGCACCAAATACTGTGTCAAAGTTTTTGCCCTTTGTCTTATGATTTCTTACTTTGCAAACACAAGTAGAAAAGATACTAAATTCTATGTGATCTGCATGTGTTTTTAATTTCTAGCTTGATAAATTGCTTTTCTGAAAACGGATTTCTTATTTTAGTTTCAATCTCTTATTTAAAAAAAGTTTCGTTCCTCTTCTTATACTCTACATATAAATAACGTTGTCTACTTTGTACAAGTAGCAAGCCACCACAAAGTTGTTCAGGGTTGCCTATAGTAATGATTTATATTTATAAGAACATGAAACCAGCTGGTAAACTACTTATTTCAATATATATATATATTCAGTTCATTGATCTTTTGACAATTTCATCGATTCATATACTTGTAATCTGCTCAAATGGAAAAGTCTATAGTAATTAATTACCTCTATTTCACTATGATATAGTACATGATACAATATGTATTTACTAATTTACAAAATGTAAAACCAATCTTTTCAAAATAAGACGTCTCTACCCGTGCACACTTCAGATCAATGTTAATTCACTTGCTCTCGTATCCAACAAGTTTTCTTACTTTGGTTTAAAATGGTTTTAAAAAAACCAGTCGGGAAAATATTAAATCGTGGGTACGAAAGTTTTCTCTGTCTAGATAAAAAATTAATCGGGATTCTCACGGAGTTTGCATTAAAAAAAACCTCAAATTGAAAATTAACTAATAACTGTACCGACGTATACAAAGTATGCTTACATTATTATGGTTAATGAAATAAGAAATACATGACAATTTTATATCAACAATTCACTTATTCAAAATTGGTATTAAACATGGTTAAATCTTCAAATGGTGCTGTACTTGAATGATGATCAAGCATTTGTAGCATGTCCTGTAGTTCCCCACTACCTTGTGGATGGCCAGTAGCTCCAGTCGATGTTGCTGCCGGATTTGGGGCACTTCCAGTGGAAACGTCTGGAGCTCCCCCAGCATTTTGCCACTGCCACATTCCTATTTTTTTAAAAACAACATTTCATTAAGTACTTTCATAGTTAAAAACAAGCACGTGTTACAAATATTCAGAATTAAGTGAAACTCAAGATACAGTCTTTAAATAAAACGGCTAACCGGAATTATATTTTGTGATCTGTCAGAATTTAGTAAATACTATTTTTACATTTCCTACTGACGTTTCATAAAAATTTGTACAGCTAGGTAAAGGGAAGTTCAGAAAATATCAAGGCCTTGAACGATTTTCCATGCACACTGAATATGTTATAGAAAAATGTGCAAGACCTTTAACTTGGTATTCTACTCTCATTTGTACCGTTCACGTTTAGAAATAGGAGTTGGCAAGGTACATAGAGGTACAAAATATTTTTGACATTATCCTACAAGCACGCAATCAATAAAAGGAACCCTTTTTAAACAAAAAAAAAGAGTGTTGGATTGCCCAAATTTTTTTTTATAAAAAAAAACTGTATTATAATTTCTCAAAAATTCTTCACAATTGGTTGATATAAAAAAAATTCATTTAATAAATGACCTGGAGCTGTGGCAGGAGGATGATAGGAATTAGCCTGTGCGGATGCACTAACGCCACTCGATGCTCTAGATGAGCCACCACTCAATTGAGTGTACGTTGGACCACTAGGCGACCTCGAAGGACTCATCTGATTGTATTGTTGGTAGCCTTCTGATCCCGACTAATAAAAAAAAATAAAAAAATGCAAAAGACAAAAACATTAGTTATTATATCATCTTCATGGTTTTACTTCAATCTTCTTCCTTTTCTTCATCTTCATCATCATCCTTATCATGAACAACAAAGTTATCCTACCATCTCTATTTCTTTATTTCCTGTGTATAATATAGATCTGGGTTAAAGGTATACTGAGCTTTTCCCAATGCAAGTATAGCAGCTATAGTATAACTCTCCATATATGTATGTATTATTGTAATCCTTCCCCCCACTCTGTCAAATCTGCTGCTTGAAGGAAAACTTGACACCATGAAAGATTTTGAATCTCTTTGTTTCATTCTTCTCCTATTATCTAAGTATCTACACTACAATCCTGCAATCTATACGCCCTACCTGAGAAAATAACTTTAGACTACAGATATACAATATACATACTAACCAAGATACGAAATACCTTGAAGCCATTTGACGTAGTATTTATCCAAGTATTTATGTATTCCTCTTTCCAATTGACAATACACTATATGAGCAAGTATTCATGAAGTTTAAAATGCATCCCATTAACTATATTGTATTACTATTAATATTCCTATGCTGATATTGCTGCGTAATAAGTATTTAATAAATGGTGATGGTGATGATTATAGTTATCGTATATGTATGATAAAATCCAAAGGATAATCTTATTTATTCAAATGCATGCAGATATGTACTAGTCTGTATGTTTGCTTAATTTCTATATAAATATATAGGTTTACTTACTTGTCTTATATGCTGAGAAGTCTGACTCCAAGCGACTTGTCCAGGTGTTGGACTTGTATTAGCTTTGGTACTAATCCTATTCAATACACTGCCAGGTGACTCCGTAGAAACTGTTGCATTTGAAGTTGGTTGTGCTGGTGAGCTGTAACTGATAGGTGAACTACTCTGTCCTTCATAATTACTGTAGCTGCTTGTACTTCCGGCTCTTGTACCTATAAGTATATTAAAAAAAATATAGTAACACATGGTCCTACAATATGATTTTTAGATGTTCACTACGAAAGAAGCATTAAACAGGACAGAATTATTATGCATTTTTAATCAATAATATAACGTCAATTGTTGCAATTTTTTTTACAAATATAATATATAAATGCATAATTTCTCAGTATTAATGAGTGGAAATGTCAGGATGTTATATTCTTGGCATGCACTCAAACGACTTGGATAAAACGGAAACAAATAAATATGCATGTTCGCAGCATCAATTTATTTGACAGAAAGTAAACTAAGTGTTTCAACGCATGAATATCTAACATTTTTATGGAATCCTGCATGTACAATGAAAAATATTGGAAACAACCCAATCGCCCTTTTAGAAGGCGCATTATGCAAAGCAAAAGATACAAGACAAAAATAGGTACATAAATATGTATGTTCACAGAGAGAAAGAAAGAAAGAGAGAGGGAGGGATAAAAGTTTTAGAAAGAAAATACAAACTATAGAAAGGAGTCCAATAATGGATGAATGTCACCCTCTGGGTTAAGATTAAAAGGCACCCAGAAGTAAAATTCAGCTAATAATCTTTGATTACTACCTGTATGTTATGTATACACGTGGGTATAGTATACGCATGTACATTGTACATTGTACACGGTACACATTCCCCCGAAAATTCATGAAAAGCCATCAAACTAAACTTCAAACTAAAGGATAACCACATACTAACTATACGTACACTCACATAAGTAGGTAGTACACAAAGTCAAAAAAAAGAGAGAACAATCTATAATTACGGTCACGTCAGGTGAACTGAACCTTGCAAACAATCTATATATGAGTGTATATCATTTATAATTCAATACATATTTGTATAGAAGCCTCGTGTGTAATGCATATCTGGAGATGGTTTAAAAATAATACAAGTTATGATGTGTAAAATTTTAAAAGGCTTACTTTGAATATGGGAAGAGACCATGTGAGAAGGGTAAAGGGCATCACGGGGAGAACGTTGTATAGAATAGTCGAGTCCTGGTTGAGCTCCGAAAGTTTGAGCTACTGAGGTATGATCAACTGGATTGTTATTTTCTCCCGTACCAGTATCGTGAGAATGTTGTAGAGCTCTGAAATTGACAGTGAAAAAACTCTAGTAAATGTTGGCATTGTCTTTCATTTTCATGATGGAGAGTTACAGACGCAAAATGGAATAATTTCAATTTTAAAATGAATATCACATAAAGCTCACAATCAGTAGTGCATGCAATCGTTTTGAGGCACGTGTAATTTGTTATCAAAATGAGCTAATAAGAATACAATACAATGTACTGGTTTTTTTGGTTTATCATTAAAGCCTCATTTTCTTTCAGTTCATTGGTTTTGAGTACTCATGAGCTATACATATACTGTATATTGCTGCGTAATCTGTGCCATGTATCTGTATACAGACATTTTCCCCGGAGAGCATAATCAGTCATATTTTTAGTCATTTAAATAATCAGTATAAAAACTACAGTAAAAATTTTACTGTAAAAGGAATGACTTTCTGCTTCTTTTATCAATATTTTCCATGTCGACAGATTCTCCATATATATTCCCTAAAAAAATTCCACTACCGATAGAATAAATGCGCAAGTGAGACATATAGAGGCGATATTTCTGTTTTGACGATAAAGTGATAAAGATCAATAGGATGACTGCGTATAGCAAAATGTTCAATAAATATTTAATAAAAATGTCAAAAAAAAAGGTAAACGGAGTCATGGGAAGAAAACAGAATATTTTAAGTACACACACACTTTGTACCATTTTCATGTGAATGTGAACACTCTTTGAATGTTTAAAATGTATGTACATTACTTACTTGGCAGATGTATTCGTGCAGACGATGTACTCGACGTCGTCCGTGTATGGATTGAGGAAGGCAAAAGCGGATGTTCGTAACCAAACCCACTCTCGATTTTTTGCTCGGCAACGATACATTACCGACATCACCTGCCCTTTCAACTTCAGCACTACAATCATAACCAAACACCACGAAAAATGAACTTAAGTCACTCACGCAAACACTCGGTACACGACAAATAAAACTTTATACATACATATATATACTATTTGTTCTCATTTATATTTTAATATAAATACAAAATTAGTATTTATTCCACCATTTCCCTTCGTCATACGTGGCTATCATTATATTATAATAAAATGGTCAAAGAAGAACTTCTACATACGGCGCACACATAAACACAATTATTACAAAATAATAATCCTACATTAGTAGTCAAACTAAATTATTATGATTGAGTGTGTCTGAGTGTATGTACCTATGCGCAATACACACGAGTACATTGGTGGAATTCCCAATGGGTAGTGCATATGACTTTTAATGTAAAATAATACATTGTTAGAAAAAAATAATTGGACCTAATTTCATTCTATTTCAACAATAGAAATTTAACTCTATTTGAGTAATATGAGCTGCTAATTCTACAAGATTACATAATACATTTTATCTGCATAAATCGTTTTTTCCACATAAAGTTTTTTTCCATAAAAATTGAACTTTTTCAAGGTTTTACAAATAAACAAATTACACAAGGCGATTCATTACAATGTACTTAATGATTACATTATAATAATCTAAAGTATTATTTCTACTTAAAAAGCTTACAAATCAGTAAATAATAGTAAATGTGGAATTACATATTATTATTACGGATTTGAAATTTTTCCACTTATACATAAGATGTACACGATGTGTACTACACATCCCTACATACTCTCAATATCGGTGTAAAGAAATGTGCCTGTGTGTACTGTGTATACATGATGGAGAAAATGAGGCAGAAAATTACTAGTTTTACTATGAATACAAAATAATATTGTGACAATATTCCATATTCATCTATGCAATTAAATTTAAGTATACGGATACTTTATTGATATTACGTATTTTTCAAAAACTAGTGCTTGTCATAAATGCAAAATACTAATCCATTTTTTTTTGTAAAAAATGTATAATAGATTTGTAATACATATTTGCATGCTTAAGTGATGTACTAGTGCAAACTACATATTATTATTATCCGGTTGTTCCAAAAGTTCGTTCGTGTAATTTTTATTTGCAATACAGAAATAGTAAAATAATTGTATTAATCTCGAATACAGTCACCACCAAGTTCAAAACATGTCTCACATTGGCACTTTAACAACTAATATCCTTGAAATTAAATGTTGAAGTTTTCGAATGGGTGCAGTTTCAAAACCTTCAATTTTGAAAGTTCACTCCTCCTGTCCCTTGGCCTTTAATAATTTAGCCGATTCTTGATATTCACAATACAGTCGGTCTTATCCTCTCTTACTGCTAGAAATCTCGAAAGAATTGGTCATCGTTAACTGTCTTAAAATTGAGATGACAAAATCCACCTCGAGCCGAAAAGAGTGATACTCGGAAATTTTTGAGAAATCAAAATATTTCTGATTTTCGGCAATTTTTCCCGTGGACAGGGGCAATTCTACATGGTATTGGCTACATTCACTGACTAGCTCTACCAATGAACTCTGTGACATGTATGAACATTTTGGCCCTGTATCCGGATTTCCCTGAGTTTTTTACCATTTTGTTAGCACATAAGGCTCTATAGGGTCGTTTTCACGACATGTCATCATCAAAGTCCAACCTACCAAATTTAAATTTATTTGATGAATTAATTGTCTGTGCCCGAGACATGGCAGGGGCACCACATTCCCTTACTGGACTTTCGTGAATCTCGGTTTCGTAGATTCCGAGTACAATAAAAAAGACTGACGGAAATTTTTTTTCCAATACTTAATTTGTACATGAAATGAGAATTTCGATTGCGTCTTTTGTGGACTAAATGAGTTAGGAGTCTGAAACTACAAACTTAAACTCATGCGCCTAATATCTACTACGCACTAACTTATTTTCCTCCTAGCTCACGTATTCACAGAATAAAAATGACACGAACGAATTTTTGGAACAACCCATTATATGAAATGAGGGAAAATGTGCATATACAACCAGCGAGCCAAGTTTGGCATTAGATTTACTGATTTATAATTTTGGACTTTCTCTTGGATTTGCTTGTTTTTCTCTCCTTTTCTCCGGGTTCTATTTTTTTTTTGTTATTCAGTAAAGAGTGATTGATATGATTTTAACTTTATGAATTTCCTAAATAAAGGGCTTTAATAGGGGCTCAAGTTGTGTCAACCTTCTTCAGGAAGTATAGATTAGATACAGAGGAACTATTCGGAGCTGAAAGGAAACGGGTGTAGCTTATTTACACACTCCTTGAAAAGTCCCGATAAAACTGTAGATTCAGATTCTAGCTCGGTAAAAATAAACTATGTGATGCATACACAACAACAAATGTGTATATTAAATATACATATATACACACACACACATTAGTTACGAAGGACCTAATCACGCGATAGAAAACTGCCCGATTTTCCGCTATATTACAAACGTATTTACTGCTCTGTAACACACACATGATGAAGGTAAAAAGGGTTTACAGATTTGGACATCAACATGATATTGTACATAAACACGACTACCACACTATGGAGAGCATTACTACTGTAATTCCATGTTGAACGTATCAAGCACAAGCAGAGTGACATGCAATCCCTTCATACATAAGTAAATAGTAAACAAACACACAAACGTGGGACAGCACTCATTTAATTCAATCGTTTATATATATTTTACCCACTTTAAGATTTGTCTAGACTCAAACACACAGCAAGTCCAAAAGTATATACACTTTTCCCCCGCTTACTTGTACCCCACAAAATCTAAGCTTGTGGCTTAAATGCTATTTTTTCACTTTATAATTTTTACCACCATGTATACATTATAGGTATTTATTTAAATGTCCAAGAAGTAGGCGGATTTTGGGTAAGCAACGACAAGATTTTGCTATTAGTATAATATACGTAAAAAAATGGTCATGCACACACAAAATAAATCTAGTCCCTATATACCTGCACAGTGCACGCTAACACACGGACAGTCTCTTAAGTTTTTTTAAATTCATGGAAAAAAATGATGAATAAATAAATAAAGAATATACCTATGCAAAAAGGAAGAGAAAAAAAACAAACAAATGCGCTCAAGTAAATTACAAAACAACTTCTTTTAAAGATTAATCTAATCACAATGCGTGTCAATGAAGAAAAAACCTTAAGCTGAACACATATATATATATTATATATGTATATATATATACATGACTGACAGATAGTACAGATAGATAATAACATTATCATTATTATATGAGATACACAAATGACAAAACACGAAAACAGTTTGAATGATAGAGAGAGACTGACCTTGTTCAAAGCTTTCTTTCATATGCGTTTGATCTTCGGGATGAAAAAAGTCAAAGCAACATTTTCCAAGTAATTCTTGAGGAGTATAACCTAGCAATCCCATAACCCGTTGATCGACAAAAGTAAATTTTCCATCTATAGAATGTCTACTGATAAATTCAGCGGCTGATTGAGACGAGGACATGTCCGACGTATTTGGTGCAGACGTCACTTGAAGTCTTCCAATGGCCACTAGACAACAGTGAGATGAATGTGACTCCGAGTCATCTCCTCTGTCCATGGAAACTCCAGACGGTGGCCAATTTTTAATATAACCGGTGCAGTGAACAACAGCATAATTTAATCCATCACGGGATGGACCTAGTGTATTCCTTTGACGAAGTCGATTTAAATGTCCAGAAGTCATTGATTCATGATGCACATTGCCAACTTTCATTCGGCAGATGAATCCTCGACGAGAACCCATGCAGAGTCGCATAGAAGCTGCAAACAGATCGATATTATTCAAATTACATACCTTTCACTATCTATGTATACAGGAATATATATATATGTAGAAAAAAACGTGTGTATATATTTTGCAAGAACTTACATTGATGTCCTTCCTTTTTCACTGTCCCTGTTTTTAAATCTAAGATTCTTCCTGTATTCTGAGGTTCTTGAGTTGATAACTGCTCTCTAACTTTCTCTACATCTTCGGGATGTAAATGATCAAATATACATGAGCCAAACCAATCATTTTGTGCTTGATTTAATACTGGTGTGACCGAATCAGAAGAATAAATAATTCGACCCGAGTCACAAGCAACCACGAATAAAAATCCATCCGCCGCCTCAAGGATTAAATGTTTCAATTCTTGATCCGTCAAAAATGAGGGTTTGTACGTTCCATCAGTGCTCGTGTTTCCTGTACCTACCAATAAGTGTTTCCAGAAATGTTTAATGTCATTCAAATCCGAAAAGTGTCGCAGAATAAGAAATGAAGCTATTATAATATCATTCTATAAATAAAATTAATAAATTAACGTAAAATTAATGGTTATCAAAATGTACAGTAAATTTATTTATTTTTAAAAAAATGAAAAAAAAACTTCTGCTGCTTGATGATAAACCAAAGTATACTAAAAAAACTGGAGATTGGTACACATATTATAAGATTTTATGGGATCGTTTGTGAGTATAGAAGAAAGTATCCTGTACAAAAAATTTCCATTTAAATAACAAAATGATTCAAAAATCAAACAAAAGATATAAATGTATGTACATATTATGTATACATTTTTTTCCTGCACAAAAACTCTTTTATAGTATTTCTTTCATATTGAAAGAAATCTCATGGAAATAGGAAAAACATACCTAGTCTTGCGTAATTAGAATCATTCGTTCTGTGAATGCCTTTATCATCCTGATCTGAAAAACAGTTATCATAACGAAAATTATTGTAGCTAAAAAAATAAGGGTAGTAGTAGTAGTAAGTTTTTCTCATGCGTTTAATTGGAAGCCAAATTTTCGCATATATACATTTATATTGGTGTGTGAGCGGCTTTCAAAAAGAAGCAAGTATTTGCCAAGCCTAATGATTAAATAAATGAAGATTTCTGTTTTTGACTTTACCACCAACCACTATAGTATATTAAAATGAAGGAAAACAAGCAGCAGAATAAGAATATCGAATAAAAAAAAATTAGTAGTTACTTATTAATCGACACGATTTGAAACACATTAAAAAAACGTTTCTTTGAGCACTGAGCATGCAAAATGCAGCAATAGACACACATATATACATTATACCCCTAATAGATTTACTCGCTATAGTATTTACTATTTATAAGAAGTCGTTTTGTGGAAAAATTCCAACGCAATAAAAATGACTGAAAAATCGTATTTTTCAGTGTCTACGTTGGAGTTTTGAAATGGTATATGTATTATATATACAATTTTTTAACTACGACATGATACCTGGCCCTACTTAGGTAACTCTAAAATTTCCAAAAATCCAAAATACTGACCTGTTTCAAACAAGAAAAAAAGAAGATGCATTTAGTTTAGAAACTTAGAAAGGATTATGTAAAATTGACTACAATAATTCAAGGACTTCAACTTGCCTCTTAAATTTTTCATGTGGGCAACTGCCATGCGAAGTATGGTCAATTTGTCGGGTTTCCGGGCCAAAGCACTGCATGTTGGTACCTGGAGATGAAGAAAATTAAATTTCGTCACGCTTACTTGGAAAATTTGAACGAAAAAAATTGAAGGAAAACTTTTATTTTACTCACCATATCGCTGAGCTCCGTTATGTAAGCGGTCATCTTATTCCTCCGGCGCCTTTCGATTTCGCAATGATTCTCCCTGCATTGATGACGAGAGAAAAAAAAAGCCGACAAAATATTTTCTTCTAATGGGAATAAAGTTAAGTCTTTGGGTTGAATTTCATCTTACCTGGCAAAACGCTCCTTATCTTGAATATTTTCGTCATCCATTCTTGCGTATTTTGAGTTAATCTCTTCCTCATCCGATCTGTACAAAAAAAAACATTAAAATGATCAAAATTGTTCTCTTGTGAGAGATTTTGCATATTGTTGGGGAAAAAAAGAAACATGCTAATGACTGCTTGCTCTTCATTTGAATATTTATGTAAAACATTCGGGTCAAAGTTTAAATTAGAATTAGAATGGTAGGAGGAGAGTTTGAAAGCATTTACTCAATTTAGTATAGCAATTGAAATTTTATAAAGTACTTGCGTAATAAGTACTGTAATGATTCTAGTCTCCCCCCACTAAGTACCTTTTATCTCAACCAAATACCCTGAATATTTTTAAAAACAATTTTTAGTATGTAGTATATAGTAAGAGTACCAGTAAAGTACTGGATGTTATTTTGTCTTGCATTTAATACTTATTTGAACGATAAAAAAAAAACAATCCTGCATTTTTCCATGTTTTTGTGAATACATGCAATGTTAATGTTTCATCATAATGAAACTTTCATTGTCTACTATAGTAAAAGTGTACGAACACATTCAAAATCAATAGTAATGATACATTATTAATGATAAAATGAATACTTTTGAGTTTGACTTCTTGTGTATCTATAAGTACAATGTCGTAAAGTCGAAATAAATGAAGAAACTCATTATGTAAAATGGAATCTCCTCTTATTCAGGGCATCAAGAAGTTGGGTATATATTCAAATGTTCGACTCAAACTTCAAGAGAGTACTTACTTTTGAAGTATTTAGTATTTACTACTTTAACAAAAAAATGTAAGATTCGAGAATGTAAAAAAAAATATTAAACGAGTTAACACGTATATATGTATATACATATATATATATATATCGTGTATATATATAAACATAAACTATAAACTTTTCTAAAACTATACTTTAGGAATTTCTACAGAATACAAATGAGACCACGAAGAATACTTACGTAAAATTTCTGGTCCGCTTGCACAATGACTTGTTAACTTGAAAACCTGAAATTGTTTTTAATATCCCATCATGATATATTTCATGCTTAAGTTAGTTTTTCAATAGCCATCATAAACTAATTCTGTCACGAGTTAACTATTGCATTGCAATTTGCAAATGATAAAACTCAACGGTTATTTAGTTTTATATTCACTACATGGCATGAATGAATAAACTTTAAAAGACAAGTCTTCAACACATGTAAGATGTAGTACTTACTTACACACTAAATATGTAGTAAATTTACATTTTAGATTTTTGATTTTAGATTGAGAATCAATCAAAAATAATTGTTATTAAATATTTACCTGAAAGACTATGAGCTGCAGCCATCAGAGTACATCGAAATGAAACATTGGAATGCAGAGACGACTTTTAAAAAATTCCTTCCTTGGTTAAACTTGGTTTATTGTTGCTGATTACTATTATTATTTATTAAAGTGTAATTAGCAAACAACTTCACTATCGTTGAAAAGGTAAGTAAATCTCAAACTTTTTTTGTATTAGGTATATATTTGTACACTTTTGTCTCCAATGTGCGTTTTGATAGCTTATCTGTTGATATTTAAATTTCGTTTTATTGCAACTGTATAATATCGTATGTATAGAATCTATTTAATTTCACGTCATCACCTACTTTTATTATCGTCTATCACATAAATACTTACTTCACATACACAATGTTGAATTGTTGAATATAAATGAGAATGATGATTTTGATGATGGTGAATCTGGTTGTTTTCAATTTTGTTTAAAGCACAAATAAAGTATGTATATAACATTCAATTTTTGTTCGTCTAGTCTTCTTGTTAATAATAATAAATATGTAAATATTTAAAACATCAAATGATGCAATGCAGTCTCAATGTAAATAATTCTCCTTGTACAATATATAATGTTCAAGTTGAATTAATTAGAATATTCTATTATTATCCTTTTTGATTTTTAGTTTGAAACACGTTGTTGTTGACGGTGCACTGGAGTGTATACTTATTATGTTGTGATATACATGTTTCCTTTCACTATGAATATGAGGTGTGTTCAAGTCAGTATATATAGAATCTATTGAAAAACATTATTATATATTTTTAAGATTTGTTTGATTTCCTACAATAGGATTAATGTTGATGATGAGTTGAACTTTATCTTTTTTTATAGAGTTGTTGTTATTATTGTGTGTATATATTATCAATCAATCAACTTTAGCTCTTGTACATATATGTAATTGTGTATAGGCATATATGTATTATGTATTTATATATCCTCTGTACATAATTCCCTTTTCTTCTTTTACTATATAGGGTACACACACACACAAGAAATTTTGTGGCAGTTGCACTCACTCACTACTAACTGAAGATGAAGAGGATGACGATGATGATGACTGAATCCAATCACAGAAAAGGATTAATTCTCAAATGTTATAATAAATAATATAATATAAGTTTTTTTTCTTCTTCTTTCTCACTCTCTCTCTTGGAACTATAAAATTGCACAATTTGTCGGAGGACAAACTTGTGAATGTATATAGTGACTGGAGTTTTAAGATTTCCTCACGGGGGGACAAAAACTTATAATATACACATGTACACTGCTACAACATACAAGGGAAACCGCTGAAAGGGATGAAAACCTTCATAAGGATGCCATTTTCACGGTGTGCAGTTCACGACAACAGCAGGAGCAGCACACACAGCAGTCAGCCTAAGCACTAGAAAGAGAGAGAGATAAAATATTATCCTTTTCCTACTATTTTCCAATGGCAATGTACCCGCAGAGAGTCCCAGAGAATATAATCCACCAAAGTATGTACATACATAGTAGTATAGTAGTAGACACACATACGAAGAACATGCATGTATACAAATTTATGTATGTATGTACAAACTGAGGAACAGAAGAGAGTAGTTCTAGTAGTATTATGTACATCGTTAGAGATGCTACAGCGCTTCAAGTATGTACATATATAGGTCGGATATTTTACATATGCAACATGAGAACACACACGTACACATCGGAAAATGTACATACATACACCGAGTACATATCTCAATTCATGCAGCAGGTATGTATATACATATATAAAACGAATTGGTGAATAAGTACATCACGTAGTAATGTAATGTAAGAGAGTTTTTGAAATAATGTAGGTATATCCAGCGTCAACGATGGTATATAGAGGAAAATTCTACACCAAACATTTTCTCCTCGGAATTGGGGGGAAATTAAGGGGGCTTACTAAAACTTACATGCGCGGCAATGGACATGACTTGGGGCGGCGTCGATCCATGAGATCCAACTCGAAAAACTAAAATTTCTACCCCAGCCACGGAAGAGGAGGAAAAAAACTAGAGAAGGCTCTGTATAAACGCTGCCGTTTCAAGTATACATGCAGGAAGGCTTATTGTAACAACTACGACGACGACGACGTCAAATAATGTATGTACTTATATATTTTTCTTCTCTCTCTCTCTCTCTTTCTTCTCTCTCTCTCTCTTTCTTCTTTGTATCCCCACTTGTACATATGTAGCAATGTTGATATAGACTACTCTGACTTGGATTTTTAGAGTTCTCTCTTTTCCGACTACATTTATTCCATGTAGTATAATACACTTCGGCTTCTTCGGCTAACCAACCCCAATCATAAATTGTTCATCAGATAATGCAAATTGTAGTGGTACGAGCACTGAGAGAGTAGAGAGTGAGAGAGAGAGAAGAGGAGAAAAAAGGGGGAACAAAGTGATCGAAGACATCCTATAATAATCTCTCTCTTTCCATGTTTCTCTAATATGTCCCTCCCTTATTGCTGTACACTGTACGCTGTACCTATAGACATATGAAAGAGTATCTATCAAATGGATAAATAATATTACGGATGCATCAAAAACTCTCAAACTCCATTACTTACTCGTCGTGAAGGTATGTGACTGTGCACGAGAGAGATACAGAATATGTACGTATGTGTGTGTGTAGATAGATAAAAACTCAAAAGACCAAAGCATGTTTTATTCGAGACAAGAACTAAAAGGAACGAAATTATAAAAGAACTCTTGGCCAAGTTGTTTGTTGTACATATACAAAGGGAAGCATAAAAAAACAAAAGGAGAAGGAGGATGAAATGATGGGAATAATAAGGGATGTATGAAAATATATTGTAATGTAATGCAATGTAATCTAATCTAATGGGAATAAAAAGCCTCTTGGTTTTAAGGCGATTTTATCGTCTCAAGGATTCCCAGTGGCGACGTCGTCGTCATCGGCTAATTGACCAGCGGCCATCTTCCTCTTTTCTCCCTTCATAAATTGTGTCCTCTCTCTCTATTATCATTCCTATCGAATGTTTATTTGGTCTTGATACGCCAAGAACAGGGCAAATATCTTATATGCAAGTCGTCGGAATCTTTGAAAGCAATTGAATTCATGTTTTACCATTGTTTACTGTGATGCGTCTATTATAATATATGTATTACAAAATGCTACAAAAGCATAAGCAGTCAATTAATTCATATGATGTATTTCATACGATAAACTTCAAACAATATTTTGTCAAAAGTATCATTTTTTTTGGATCTCTTCAATCTTGAATATTATATTTAACACTGACTTCCTAGTGTCATCAATTCATCACGTAATGAAATGTTCCGGTATAGACATATGTGAGATTGTACAAATAAATTGTTTCATGTTTCAAGCCAATCCTTTTGAATCACTTACGTTGGCGACAAACTGTCTTGTGAAGGGAAATAAAGTCGTTTATGGATCATGATTCCTGAAACTTGACTACCGGTGCATATGCATGTGTGTGTTTTTAGTTCATTTAAATGAAAGAGAGCAAACGACGTGTTGCTTTGCATGAGCATAACTTTGTAAACACACAAGAATTACATGGCTATCAGTAAACAAACAACGGATTCGCACAAGCCACAAATTGCAAAGAAACACGCATATATGTAGATGCGTTTATACTTTATATACATTTGTACTATTATGGCGTTACATTTTTACCTTTTCTCTCTCTCCATCGCATGTAAAGGTTACATCTTTTTAAAATTTAACAACTTTATTGCTCACTTCCCCACCTAGAAATGTCTTCAGAGAGTTTTTTCAAGACAAGTCATGAAAGGCTCAACTTAACCAAAGCAATGCACTCGAATTTACACCTCATCAACCTCATTTTTATTCTTTTATAAGGGTAGTGCGTGAGCTGTTACATTTGTGACATCAACTTATTTTTCGTACACGTGTGTATACATCAGAGGTAATCCCACAACCCGGGGAGTCTCGGAGGGTGCTCTCCGACGTGATTTCAAAATTTTAATAATATTTTTTGAAACTGAAAATGTTAAACTGGAAATAAGCTCAACTGACTAGTAGAAAGATGATAGAAACTATTTCAATACTGAAAAATCACTGAAAAGTCTTGCTGCGTGGTTTTGACTAATACTTTGTATGTAAATGAGGATGATGAGAGATTTTAAGCAGTTATCGAAACTGTAAATGTTAAACTGGAAATAAGTTCTGGTCTATTTTATTACATACTCACCTTACTATATAATATGAGGAAGCAGATAGAAAAAGGGACCGGATACGACTTTCTAGATTAAAAGTTGCTTGAGTTTTCCTTTTGGCGCCACGGCGTTTCTCGATGATTTTGTAATTCAAAAATCACAAGAAAGAAATCATATATTTTGTTTGAATTTAACTAAACTTTGTAAATTAATTAAAAATGTTTACAATTTTTTTACAAACTTCTAACTTTTTCTAAAAAATAGGCCGTGTTCTTCTTCATATTACTGTGTAAAAAAGTGAAAAGTCATATCCGGTCCCTTTTTCCATAGACGACTCCATATTTTTAAAAATAAATGATGTATTACTTTTTATTTTTACCTCCTGCATGCATATATGCGTGTAAACTTAAGTATGCCAATATTACGGCCATACGTATGCATTTGGTTGTGTCTCTTTTGCTACTATAGCTTATACGAAGGACGTTTGTTGTAATCTTAATCTCTCTCCCTTGGTATATGTATATGTATAGTATATGTATATACTACTACTATATACGATATACACGTATGTAGACAGTAGAAAAAATTGTCAATTGATACTCACTCATATCATGTTTGCAAGTAGCCAAATTAAGGATTTTCAAAAGGATGCGTGAAACACAGAGTATATAGGACAGAGCCTCTGTCACAGAGGATAGGGTGTTATATATATATATATATATATATATGACTGTATATACATTGTAGGTACCTATAAGTATCAACAAGAACAATAAAAATGAAAACCATGCCGTGAAACCATCATCCTCTCGACTGTTGCTCTCTGTGTGTCTGTAGACTCACACGCGTATAAATATACACACATGCAACTGAAAATTGTAAGCATGCAGGAAAGATTGTGTGTCTTCTGTGCGAAAATTCAATTTGCAAAACCGTCGCGTTTAACCTTTGATTTGTTTTACTGTAAACCACCTTTTTCCAGCCACGCAACCAAAAATACTTAAATAATTAACTGACATTCTTAATTAATTATTACTAATCAGGTAATAATCTTTGCGTGATCCACCCTGATATATTTCTCGTGACACGAAACGTTTCAAGTTGTCATTTTATGTGTGTGCGTAATTTGAGTATCATACAAGTTCACTGTCTCACTATAAATACGAACTCTCATGTCCAAAGCTACATCCATTTAGGTTTTTGTTTACTGGTAAGTCCATGGTGAGTCCATGTCATAGACTAAGCATATATGTCTGTATTTTACTCACTCCCACACACACACATGCCCAGTTCCGGTATTCTGTGACATGCTGAATCTGAAACTCAAAAATCCTCATTATTTAACCATGCATTTATACAGATTGATTTCAATTTGAGATTATCAGCTACACTAAATAGTTTGAGTAGATAAAATAAATTAACGGGAGACTTTCAGTACGTATATATACTTAGGTTTGTTTGTCTTTCGATCGGATTTGACGATTTTCTGAGAAATCAAATTACATACATGAATATGTATGCAAAAAAAAAAAAACTGCAAAATTTTTCCCACTTGCATGTTTCCGGCTTTTATAAACTTTTATTCTCGAAATTAAATACAAATACAGATATGTACGATGAGGGAAATATATACTTGTACTCATACATAATACGTTAGTCGTATATACATGGATAATATAGTTTCTGATTAAAAAAAATTTGAAATATTACGGAACCTTGAGACTTGAGAGTCTGTACTAATGGAGCTATCTTCTTGTTAAATTACACTACGTGAAAAAGAGTCCTTTTTTTTGCTTTTTTCGTTTCTTTACTTCTTCGTCTTTTTCGTATATTTCATGTACCATCACTTTCTACATACATATTAGCTTTTATATATACTTATAATATATATTATAATATATATTATATGAGTATGGATATATCTAAATTCTATGCGGATATTCATTCTTCAACTGCGGATTCGGTAAATTTCTTTCATTTTTTTAAAATGGTGGAAAATGGACAAATGTAATTTAATGCGTAATTTAATGAGTTCCTATATGTACTAGTATGTACACATTGTACATGGACGATGGTTGGATGGATCCCACTCGGTTGAAGATTAAAAAAAAGACAGAATTACATAACATATTGGCTTGTTCGAGTGGAATTATTAAGTATGAGAGTGAGTGAATGACAGGAAAGAAGGGAAAAACGGCAATCAGCCGTCGTTGTCGACGTTCGTTTGCTGCTTGGAATTTGGAAAAACCCAATGAACATATAATATGAACATGAACATAAGAAAGTCAGCAGAGTTGGGATATTATATACCACAGTATTAGAAGCAAATAGAGTAAACCAAGTGAGAGAGAGTTAGTTGTAGGGGGATTTACAACACTGTGTGAGTGTGTGTTCATTGAATGTTATATACATATCAAAGCACAGTCTTATCGAGTATAAGCAAGAACTTTCAGAGACAGACTTTTTCTTCATCTTTGCTTCTCCTCTCTCTCTCTCATCTCGGGCTTATAGGAATCGGAGGTTTGGGTTTGTTTGAGGGACCAACCATTTTGTGTTGTGTTTCATCTATCTTGCTTTTACATTTCCGAAACTCAAGATTCAACTTCAAGCAGGTATTCTGTCTCTCAATTCTGTTTCTCTCTCTCTCTTTCACTTCACTCCGACTGTGCATGTATATTTATATATAAACCTTTGTGCATAACACTATACAAAGTAAATATAAAATGTAAATCCCATATTCTAGCTACTTTTATAGAGAATACACTGGATATAACATACACACACACACAGTATTTTATAATCTATCTCTATATATCCATAGTATACTTTACGAATAAAGCTTTTCAAGGCAGTTTTACTCGTATGCAAATATAATTCTTTGGAGGGATAAACGAAAAAAAGTTCATGACGAACTGTTCTATCCACAATTATTGTTTATTTTTTTTCAACGTGCTTCTCTCTTGATTTGATTATTTTTCACAAGCAAAAGTATAGTTTTAATATACAGTCTGTGTCTTAATAGTGTTTATAAAGTTTAAAGTATTTTAAGTCTGTGAGTGCCTTGTTTTCTTTTCTCGAATTTCAATATTTCTACACAAAAGTTGTATATTCATAATGAAATATAGATATTTTACAGATATTTTTTTCATTTCGTATAAACTTTACCCATTTGTGAGAATTTTATGAACAAAAAAAAAGGAAGATAAAAAAAGGACAAGCCATTTGAACTGTCAAATGTGTATTACATCCTCAGTGCTTTCGCAATGAAAGTTTCATTTTAAATTTATTTGGATTTGTATAATATATACACATACTGAGATGCTTTGAAATTCTTCCAGTGTGCTATTTGTGTTAAATTTATAGTATAGAAATTAGTTTCATTAGAATTTTTAGCTCGTTTTGTCTTATTTGTCTACTAAACAAAAGACAAGAATAAACAAATTAACACAATTTTTGAATTTTTATTCGATTGACAATTTAAAAAATATCTCTGTGCGTTTCAGGCTTAAATTTCAAGCTAATACGTTGTTGAGTATAGGTTCAAAGTACACTTTTCAAGGAGTTGATTATGAAATATCTGTGATGTGTGTCACACACTGTGTGACATTTTAAAGTCGGAAACTTAATAAATGGAATGATTTATGATTTTGATTTATTTCAGACTCTGAAGATTTCTGTGAATTCAATCCGAAGTCGGTATTTTGTTGATTTTCAAACATTATGGCTGCTCCAACGTCTGTCGTTGTATTAGATCGTGGAAATAATACCACATGTACAATCAACTTGCATGGTAAAGAAAAATATTTGGAGAAAATATTCGTACAATTTTACTCATTTTCAATGCCATCATGGAATTTTCTTGGTGTATAGGTATATTGTTACTTATTGTTCAATTTGATTTCTGATTATTATGAATATTTTTTGTCTTTTATCAGGGGCGACTGTAGTCTCTTGGCGTGTGAACAATCAGGAACAACTTTTTGTTTCAAAGCAAGCACAATTTGACGGAAAAAAGGCGATTCGTGGAGGGTAATTTCATTTTTTCAGATTTCTTTTTAAGGTATATATATATGGGTCAAAATTATAACCCAGGTCAATTTTTTGGGATATTTTCCTAAACTAAAATCAAATTACACCCCAATCCCTTAACCCATGTATATGCAAGTAAATAAAAAAAGTCGAAAACATTTTTCGATTTTATTTTTAATTTGTATTAGTACTGTGGTACCGAAGGCAAATTGAATTGGTTTAAGTTTAAGGAAAGTATCCCAAAAAATTGACCTGGGTTTTGACACACCGTATAGGTGAAAATTTATTTTAATTGAAGCAATAGCTAAAATTGATAACTGATTGAACTTCGTCCTTGTGTGGTATATAGAATACCGGTAGTTTTCCCCACCTTCGGGGAATGGGCGTACGGGCCTTCCCATGGGTTTTGTCGCATTGTCAAATGGACTTTGGAAAAGTCTCCGGAAAGGCTTCCATCAGGGGACGTCGAGGCTGTATTTTCCTTAATGGACTCTGACTTTACACGTTCAATGTGGAATTTCCCATTCCGTCTGACTTACAGGTGAGGAGAATTTCTCATTTTGTATATATACATGTGGAGGATCAAAAAAATACATACAAGGTACCTCATTGGATGTGTAAAATTTATATATATATTCATCTCATTGTTTTTGTTTTTTTCAGACTTATTCTCCGTGAGAAGGAACTTCATTTTAACTTTTGTGTGTATAATCCATCCAAAGATCTCACCTTCAGCTTCAATTTACTTCTGCACACCTATTTCAAAGTTCCGGATTGTAGGAGATGTCAAATTACGGGACTTCATGGATGTACTTTCATCGACAAGACGCGAGACAATACAGTCTATCAAGAAGGTCGAGATGTAGTGCAGATTGGAGAATGGACAGATCGTGTGTACCAAAATACACCTCAAGAGCATATAATTACAAATGTGGTGTCTGGACGGAAAATGCGCGTTCAAAAATATAATTTTCCCGACACGGTTATTTGGAATCCATGGGCAGAGGGAGCAAAAGAATTGAGTGATTTCGGTGATGACGAATTTCCTAATATGATTTGCCTAGAAGCTGGACATGTCTCGTCTCCCGTCATTCTTCTACCAGGCACCGCTTTTGAAGCATCTCAAATACTCCAAGTCATGTGAACAAACTTGAAACTATATATATAAAACAAAGGTTTTTTGTTTTAGGTATGATTTTTTTTTTGTACATCACACACTGGAAAACAATGAAAAAAATACAAGTTTTTTTTCAATTAAATTTAAAAGGCTTTATTAACATATATAAATACCTTGTTTCCTTTAAATATGTTGCATGTATAAAGAGACTTTATATATATTTATCTTGATACATGTGTATGGTACCACTACTTTATAGATGACTGAATTAATTTATACTCTCATTCATTCGTTATGTAAGAGTATTTTTTTGTTTCGTTTCTTTTTTTTGATTTTTGATTTTTCAAACTATTACATTATATGTAAAGCGAAAGACTTTTCTACCGTAATTCTAGTGTCTTTCTATATAGTATAATACATACATTAAACTATGTATATACAACTTTGTCCAGATAGGGATCACAATAAATATATTATTTTCTAAATAAGATATTTGAAGCTCTCTAAAAAAGATAGGAATTTAATGATATTAGATACATTAGATACATTATATACATTTGTAGCAAGTATTATAAGTAAATCGCAAGACTAAGAGTTAATGTTTACTAGCTGAAGTAGTATACAATACATGTACGTAATCAGCCAATCAAATATATTCAGCACAAAATACTAATAATAATATTTACCAAAAAAAAGCCCTACATTTTACTAATGGGTTAATAACTGATTGTCAGCGCTTTCATACGGGTTGCTTGATTGATTGAATTTTGGAATTTTCCACAGGAATATATATTATAATACTTATACGATTTATTATATCGAATAGAATTTTATGTCTTGTTACATAGATATTTAAGTGTTAGAAACTTTACATGTACTCATTATTATTATAAACTTAAACATTTGAGGTAAAAAAAGTATAAAAATATTTAAATGGAAAACCACATTTTTAAGAAACAAATTAATTTTATTAATAAATATAGTAGATATTTATTAATTAAGTAATGTGATAAACATCACAAATACAAATATACAATAAATTTCGTTCCTAAAGCCTTCCAATCGGACCGAATGCAATAATAGCTAATAAATATGTAGTTACTCACTAGATATTATAATATATATAGGTACTTCATAGGTATAAGAAAAGAAAAATTATTGTATAGTTTTAAAGTAGTCGAGTAGTTGTCTTCAAAGTAGTTACTACTAGTAGTCTCTACAATACTCTACAACGATTTACATTTTACAAACGAGATATGAGAATATTCAAATTAAAATTCAATTATTGATTGTATGAGGAACTTTATAATTACGCAGTTCGAGATTTCCAAAGTGAACAATATAAGTAATAACAATTATTCATTATTAGTTTATTATATAGTAATGTAAATTGGGTAAATCTAAAACAAAAACTTTACTAGGCCTAAATACTCCTTACTGTGTACATACATTAAAAAATCCTTATTATTCACAGTTACTTAAAAATTTGAAGTTAAAATATTGTTATATTGTTGGTGAGTGTTAGCTATCGTACGTGTTTAACATGTTAATCATATACCGGTAATTTTTCCACACAATAACTGTAGAAAATTTCTATTATAGAAATTAGTAATAAGTTATTACTAATAACACTATACATAATACATACTCAACAGTGGACAAAGTCATGCTCCAATAAGCCTATGACACATGCATGTATCTAAGTACAATTATATACAACATTATATATGTAGGCCGAAACGTAAACGTAATACTGCAAGTTTACTGAAAAAGTTTTCAGGGAAAACTGGGCGTTTGAATTGTGAATATAACTGTAAATAGTGTTCGCTTCTCATAATAGTTGTTAATTATATGAATGAAAAAGAACCAAAGTTTGGAAGTTGCGTCTTTGATTTGCAATCGCAACTTGTAAAAAACAAATCTTTCGAAATATAATTTTAAAGAATTTATATGTAATGCATTGAATTTTATATGTAGAAATACAAATAAGTTAAACTTTTCTGGTTCTATATTCCGTACAGATGATAATCAAATTTAATCGCCAGGATGGAAATGATTAAGACTGTTTTTTTTTTCTTCTTTTGAAACGTATATAAGTAGAAATCAAAGGAAAGCTATTTTTCGTTACTGTATATGACTTCGAATTGCTCAAAATAATTCCGTATTTACATTTTTTCAAATCTGTAGTCATGTAATTTCATGTGTGTAAACGTCAACAAATGTAATAAATAATTATTGTTCCGGCCTAAAGCAACTCGAAAACTTTAATAATAGTATACCAAGCAGTTCATCGCTGTGATTCCATTTAAAAGCTATATACATTTTGGAAATATGAATAATGAATATTATATGTTGATTGTGTCTTGTTTGCGTAAATAATATGTAGTACTTATAATTATAATACATGAAAATGTGTAGAGAATAGAGTTTCCAAGTCGAAAAATATATTTAAAAACTTATCATTATTAAATAGAGACGAAGAAAACCTCATCTGCATTTTGTATCTTACATGTATAGACAACTGGAGATGATTAAGTAAATAAGTGAGAATTCTACAAATTTGACCAAACAATTTATGATACATGTAGTTAACATTTGTTAAGATTACTAAATATTAAGGTAAAAGCCTGATAAAATAGTGTATTCTTGCTAAGTATTTTAATTTACCTATATAGCTACCAACATATATGAATAAATTGATTGCTTTGTTCTAAGAAATGTGTAATATGTTAACGTTTGTTTTAAATGGCGGTATTTTTACCACGTACTCAGTGCTATTCAAAACTTACTGATTGAAACATAGTTCCTTTGTAAGAAAACATATTCTTCAGTCGTATAATATGAATGTTGAATTGTCTAAAACGTCGATGAGATTCTGTAGAAACCGTAATTATAAAAAGTTCCGAAAGATTTCATCATGATTTTGTTTTGTTGAAACACAACCAAGTAAATACATGCATTGATTTATACATATTTAAAGCAAATAAATAAATGAAATTCTCACTGATCGTTTGTTTTTCATCGCCATTTATTTATATAGATAATTCAATTTAATTGCAATAAGAGTTGACAATAAAATTATTTGCCAGTCAAGTAAGTTCATTAAATATTCCCCAAATAGGGTATGCGCATTTACATTTATATGCGTACAGTGGGTTTGTCATGCATGGGGTCAAATGCCACAATTTTATTTTACAACGTAAATCCGCACAATTAATGGGACTTAGCAGACATACGAGGATTTTGTTACTGGAAGTTAACAAAACTATAGGAAAAACTATATATAGAATAAGCAAACAGAGATTGTTTAAACTATGTTTGTGTATGAATTACATTTAATTCTCTATCATTTTGAATAATCATGGCTCATGTCAGGGAATCATTAACTATTAATCATTTTCGACAGTATTTAGTAAATACTATTTACTGCTACACGGCTGAGTCTAGTCGCGGTATAGTTTTCACGGACTAATCATTCGGGAAGATCAATATAAGATAAGGATATATAGCTTTGACTTTTAGTATTGAGACAACACGAATCGCAAAGTCAATGACAGTGATGTAGGAATAATGATGAACAAATTGTATTTGGATGTCCTCGTTGTCTTGACACGATTACTATGAAAATACTGTACCGTGTCTGTGTTCACAGAAATGTATACGTCTTCGCATGCCTTTTGGTAATATCTAATATCGTAAATGTCAAATGGCAATTAGAAAGCATTTAAACACAAGCCTTCCCATAACCCAACCCAAAAGTGAAACTATGGGTAGATTAGACAATAGGTGCACAATATCTATGTATACATTCCAGTATAGTCACGGGTAAAAGACTATTTGCCATATAATCAACCTTTATTCAGAAAACAATTTCAATAGATGTTTTCCGTCTGCTCTCTATACCCATTCAGTTATCGTATCAAAACTCGAGAGCGTTTCCATGTTTAACTATAGTGAGCGGAAGTTTCTTACATATTTCTAGTTTCACCGAGCTGGACTCACTGACATAAAAAAAGTCAGTAGTCATATAAATATATTGAATGACACATCAGTTGAAAAGTTGCTGCAGTTGTGGGAACTACAAATTATTAATTTGAAATTAAAAACACGGAGACAACGTGTTTATCTCTCTTTACTCAGATCTGAGGAGATTGTTTTGAAGGAATCTTGACTTCTTGAGATGAGGGATAAATGTGCGGCTGTACTGGTGAAATGTTTAATCATCATCATTACAATTTTCCCGACATTCTTAACATTTGTTCATTGTCAACTGGACAATGAACGGAAGCAATATCCCAGAGACGGTTTAGCACAGTCGAAATCTTTGGAATTTTCAATCCCACCACGGTATTCTTTGGATATAATTTATCAATCCGCGGAAATATCCACCAACCAAACTGAAAACTACGCTTGCAAAACATTCATCTTCAATTTGGCGGACGAGGGCAAAGATTCTACAGATAATGAGGACGTGACATTTTGGCAGAGAATTAAACATCCCTTTACAGTATTCACTAAAAATATGAGTTATTTTGAAACACGGTTAGAAATCCTGAAGAGTCCTGATGATGATGCTGAGAATAACTCTACGGAAGAATCTTTTTTTAATACCGAAGTCACCGTCGAAGATTTGTATAGACCTTTACATTTTGACAGTTTTCATTTCATTCCTCAATGTTCTGTCGTTGTGGTGGAGAATCCAAGTGAGCACGAATACAGCCCATTTGAATGGGCTCTAGAGGAAATTCTAAGGAACAAACTTGTGAAAGCATATCGAGATTTGTTTGTTTTTCTTGGACAAAAAAGGAGTGTGAACAAGTTCTTTGAATCATCCCAAATGTCAACTTATGTAGCATTCAAATTTGGTTTATTCACTGATCAAAATGAAGAAGAAGGAGAGGGAAATGCCCATAAACTTTGGATCGGCTCAAATTTATGCCAGAAAGAATTGACAATAACTGAAAAAGAACCAGCTGGGAAACTGTTGAATTTTGATATCAAAGACGACTGTAAGGAGATGCTAAATGGACAAGTTATTCGAGTGAATGCAGTTGCTGGTGTTCAATTTGGTCGTTTTGAAAATTATGAAAATGGAACACTCAAGAGCGCTTCCGGGATTTATTATTCCATGCTTCAGGATTGTAGTGCTCGGCTCAATTTTACAGTGACAATGTATTCATCCTCTGGCTCTGGATCCAAATCCAAAATCACTGGGAAATTTAATGGTGCGGTGGGTGAGCTCACGAGTCATCGTGCTCATATTGCATTTCCAGTTGCCATCATCGAGTCCAGAAATGGTCTCATTGACTACACAGGTCTCGTGGCTTGGTTTGAAAAGATATACTGGGTGAAAGCTCCATCACTCTCAGTGAATGCGAAGGCCATCATGAAACCATTCAGTGTCTTCACTTGGTTCCTCATTCTCATCTCTATCCTTTCCTTCCTCCCCATTTTCTTCTGTTTCCTAAAAAAGGACTACAAAAACAAAACTCCACATGGAAATGACATTCATTTGAGGACTTCAAACTTGAATTTAATTGGAATCATTTGGGACATGATCACTCGAACGCTCTTGGAGCAGTCCACTTCCCTACGGAATTGTACAGGGAGTAGAGTGAGATATTCTATTGCTGTTTGGGCCATTTTCAGCTTGATCATGGGGACTGGCTACCGATCCAAACTATTCTTTTTCCTCACATTCCTCGAGAGTGATCCCATTCCAAGAACTCACTCGGAGCTCGCTTTCTCCCAGTACAAATTGTATTTCCGGACATATGGTGGAGTGGCCTACAGATACATTACTCAATCCAAAGATCCTATCCATCAAGCAATGACGAGGGATGGACGACTACAGATGGAAACCACGACAGTCGGATGCATTCAAAGAGTTCTCGTGGACGAGAAAGCTGCTTGTATTGACTATGGATTCAGTGGAGATTACGCAATCAACACGAATGCAAGTCTTCACAGGGAAGCGGATGAGAAAGAATCACCATTGTTTAAACGATCTCTGGATGTGGATGGGAGTTTCATGATTATTTGGGCATTTCCAAAAGGCTCGCCACTGAGGCGGATATTTAGTGGAGCTGTGAGCTGGATTCATGCCACGGGAATGTATATTCAATGGCTCAGTAGGGACTGGAATGATAGAGAAATTAAAGGGATACGGTGGCTAAAAAAAGAAAATTCAACGTTGAAAAAGAAAATTGAGGATTTAGAAAGGGAATTGTCAAGGACCGGACCAGAGCCTTTACATTTAAAAAGCTTGGCTGTAGCTTTTCAGATCGCGGGATTTTGCTGTGGGGGAGCCATGATATTTTTTATTTTTGAGTATTTTCATCATTTTCAATTTAGAATGGGATTCAGCAGTGTAGTTTGGAAATTTTTTACAAGAGTTAAACTAGGCATTTAAAAATTATACGCTTTGTTCACATTTGACTCTTGTAAGCATTAAATGGCCTGTATATATGATATCGTATGTATATGAAAGCATTTTGGGATTTGTGATTTGTTATGATATATCTGTATTTTTGTGAATTGCAATTACTTTCCGCAATTTATTTCCACACATATATACTTTTCATTTTCATGATGAACACAAAACAAAATAAGGATTTTTTAGTCCAAAACTTTATTGAACTAGCCCCATTGATTTACCATAATTTAAAATGATCTCTGGACTGGTGTCATTTCCTCCACAAACGAGGATGACAACAGGCCCTGATTCGATGTCGTATCCGTTCGTACTAAGCAATTCTGGAAGGACATTTGAGTATACTGAAGCCAGGGAGACTCCGCATGCGGGCTCCACTAAAAACGTATGGTCATCTGAAAACAAATTGTGAATACACGTACTAGGTAAATTATACTTGTTAAATATATGGATATATGCATGTACGGATTAATTGTTTTATATATTATAATGAATAAAAAATTTAACCTGCAAATTTGAGACAAGCGTCGATTGCTCTATCATCATTCAAAGTCCAAGAAATGACATTAAACTTTGGGATCATTTCCATCAAAGTATTTGTTACAAATGGAGCTCCTAGAGTTTTGGCCACGCTTGTCATTGGCAAGTTGGGCACGAGTTTCCCAGCTTTTAAGGATTTGTTCAAAGAATGAGCACCATTCGTCTCCATTGCAATCACTGGCACGTCTTTCCATCCTGCAATCCAAAAATGCAAAGAGCCAATTCTATACACACGCGCACATTCCCTCATCATCATCATGTTTTCTGGAAGCGTCTGCATTCATATCGTTAATTTTACATTCATATGTATATTTATGACCTGAATTTTCCAATCCTTTCAAAATTCCAGTTAATAGTCCACCCCCACCCACAGAAACGACGAAACAACTCGGCTTTCCCCCCAACGGAAGTTCATCCTTAATCTCTGTAACCATTTCCGCATATCCTTCCCTGAAATATTAGGAATTATCCCACCTTTCTCGCTATATATATATATATGTATATATATATGTAGTATTTAAAATGGAAAGAGTTTTTAATATATATTTGTAAAACAGTTAATGAACTCACCACAGAGTTTCATCATCGTAAGGATGAATAAAGGCGAGTTTAGGATTTGTCTGTGTTAAGGAAATAGCTTGGTCGTATGCTTCTTTGCCGGTATCTGTAATCTATAACAAGAAGCGCGGCATATTAGCAATAAGCATAAGACAGACGAATTATATTTTAACGTCCAATATGCATGGTGTATTTACAATATGAGCTTTTTTAAAAAAGAATTGTAACCTTACGTTTACTTGAGCTCCAAGATTTTTCATCTTGTTTAGAATTCGATGAGAAACAAATGAGGGAGCAAATATGTGACACGGGCAGGATTTCCCCAAATAGTGGGCAGTGTAAGCTAAAGCCAACCCAGCATTTCCTCCAGAAAATGTCACAAATCCTTTGAAACCCTCGTCTAGTTTCTGAAATGTTTAAGATGCATGGTGTACATCAATTTGATGTCCCCCATCTTTATGAAAGTCCAAAGGAAAATTAAAAATGACCTTTAAACACAGTCGAGAGATCCCACGGATTTTGAAGGAATTTGACAGTTGGACATTTTCTAATTTTAATAAAACTTGAGTATTCTTATTGTCCTCCCCTGATAGAATGTCCGATAGAATTTTACTATGCAGTAAAGGTGTTTTAATGTAAAGTCCATCCTTACTAATTTTACGATCCATAATAAAAAAACTTTAAACAAAAATGTTTTTCTAAAATAATTAAACTCCTATTATCTAATTAAACGTAGAATTTAAGATGAATACGAACATTGTATGACATAGAATATCCTTGATATTTATTAAACATGTAACTGATAAAGCTCATTTGTAGGTACATAGGCATGTAAGCACTTAACTAACTTGCTCTAATCTAATCTCTATTTAATGGAGTTGTCCCATTTGATGTCCATACACCAGTTATCTATGGAATTAAATACTCGCTGCAAGTAGCCCCACACACGCAAAATCCAAATTATTTACTGGGTCTTGGATAGGAAAACGCTCACCCTGTACATTTGTTCCTCTCATTCCGTCAGTGTTGTGTAATTAATTTGATAATTCTTTTTTCACTAGTGAATTCACTAGCGCGGTAATTAATTACCCTTAATTTCACTAGCAATTCGGTGGAAGTGATTTCACTGCCATTAATTATCACTAGCAAATGTGACGTCAAAAGAGAAAGGGACGGAACAGGTATTTTTCATATTTTTCGCATATAGGAGAATCCAATCCCTGACTCATCCCTTCTCTTTTTCAACGTCACATTTAATACCTATTCTATCCCTTTTCTCTTTGAACGTCACAAATTGTAATTGCCATTTCACTACCGATAATTTTCACTATAGCAAAATTTTGGTAGTGAATTCACTACCAAATATTTATCACTAGCAAAAACCATAATTATACAACACTGGACTCAGTTCAATGTAAAATTCTGTACTCACATATTTCATATTTGAAGAGGACACACACACACACAGGAAGGCGAAAAAAATCCTGTCGGTGGGATAGTTAAAAAATTATTAATTAAAATCCAACGAAACGGTTTTATTTATTTACGGTTTGAAATAACGTATGCATTTTTCGCATTTGGATTCATCGCATTAAAATATAATATAATAATTCGCATAGTATCTAAGTGTATATGCCGTTTGTCGGCGAATGTTAAATTGTGAAGAATTTCATATTTCAAAAAAGATTTAAAATATGAAAGTTTTGCATGTAAAAAGTGTGAATTTTGGTGTTGAGTGATGAGTACTGATGAGTGACAGTTGAATTTTGTTTTCAAAACCTGCTCGGTTTTTTTGTGACAAATTGTGAATTGATTTTGACGTCGGTAAGTCTGATTTATAAGTACACTCCTATTTTTTTGATAACTTTTCATTTGAGAATATAAAATTCAGTTTGATTTGTACATGAACTTAAATATGCTTCATGATTTTTCATTTTGGTAAAATAATAATCTGAAAGTAAAGAGTTTTACATAATAATTACATATTTAAAATATTAGAGTGCTGTGGTTTGTGAATCAAACATTGTTGCTAGATTGATTCGAGTTTTTGAAATCATATTTCATTTCCAATGCAAAATATGAAGTATAAACTTTTCAACCATGAACACAGTAGAATGCCGATTCTTTTGAAAATGTTCAAATGATTATTATAGAATATTCTAAATTTGTGAGGGGACTCGACAATAATGTGTGTACTTATGATATGGTACACATGATGTCAATGTTGAAACATATAATGAGGAAGTTGCTGTATAATTTATTTCAATAAGTACTAAGCTGTGAGTTAATATGAACTTTGTTCATTGGTTTTATATTGTATATGTATATGTATATGTATATGTATATGATATAGTATACTTATGATGTCGGTTTGTAGTTTGTACATGAATAGATATATAACAAATGTAAGTAGTTCATATTTGACGAGTGCTGTTATAGTTCCTTTTTCGTATGGTTTTAGTTTTATATATAGGAATGTACAAGTCATGAAATAACCATTGTGTTCATTACCCCTTTTTAGAACTAAGTACATTATGTAAGTATGTGATATGTCCATGCATGTCATAAATGATTCATATTCTGTAATTCTAAATAAACCGATGAATAATGAATATACAGTATACAAATTGCATGCTATGCGATATGTGTATTTGCTTCGCTTCACTGTTTTGAGGTATTAATAATTAGCTGTGTATATTATAAGCCCATGTACATAAGAAAAACAAGCACATACATATGTACAATGTACAGTATGTCAAATTAAGCACTGCCGAAAATAATTGAAATTCCCATGTAGATAGGTATTAAGGGGATTTTTGTTAGTATGAAATATAAAGCAACCCTTTACTTTTACTTTTGAAACTTTAAATTGTTTTGTTTCTGATTCCAATACAGAATATTCAAATTCTCAGTCTATACAATCGGACTTGGACAACGAGGGAGAGATTATACATGAGTCACCTCGTATATATATAGAGTGAAAATACATCGTTGTGATTGTCGTCTATATACAAACACAGTACAACAGTTGAAAATATGATCTACGTACAAAGGATTTGTGTGTCTGCTGGAAATTCAATACGAGGACATCATCAGTTCTCGTTTCCTCCTCATTAGTGGACAATATTGTATACTTTGGAAACTGAGTTTCCGAAACTCTGTCGGTACTCGGAATCTTAAGTCTTGAGTGATATCTTCGCAGTTCATCTTCATCATCATCATGCCACTTCCTTTGAGAAAAGTTGAACCTGTTCATGTTTCAAGAGGAAATTTGCCGGACAAATTTAAAGTACAGAATGATTTAGAAGCTGAAGCAAATGGAACTCTGGCAAATGTGATTCTACAACTCAGTTCACTAAGTCATCACGCGGAAGAGATTTTTACCGATTTAGTTCGGGTAGCATCCGAATTAACAACAAGATCCGCTAATTTACAAGGAAGATTAGATAGAATTGCAGTCAAAGTACTTCAGATTGATGGGACTCACGAGGAATGTAAGTAAATAGGACGTAACCGGTTACACCGTGTGTAATCAATATAGTAATCATTGTGTTAAGTATATAATTAAAAATTGTCATAGTCAACCATGTAATCAATGTTTTCTTTCCTCCCGATTTTTACAGATTCTATGCATGATTCGTTGAATACAAAACCATTCCAAAGCTCTACCAGTTTTCATCAGCAAGTTGTTTCACGATCTACAATGCCAGCTGGAATGTTGAAAATCCATTTGAGTTGTGACCGTCCTCCTCCTTTGGAAAAATTGAATGTCTACAGAGATGATGGAAAGGATGGTGAGTTTTGTAATTATACATGACATACATGTAGAAGAAGAGTTTATACTAATCATAAGTCTTTTAATTTCATAAACAATTTTCATTTTGTTTACAGGAGTCAAATTTTATACGGATCCTAACTATTTCTTTGACCTGTGGAGAAAGGAGATGCTTAAAGATACGGAAAAAGCAGTTCGAAAGGTATAGAATATATATGTGCATACAATACAAATTGAAAATAAACCTATACATGCAAATAGTGGGTTTTGTTTAATGAAAATTCAAAGCTTTTATAGTCTATCTTTTTTGTTTCCGGGATTATCTGTATATAACTGTATACTCCTAGTATTTTATATGATTATGTCACTTGGTATTAATTAGACATGATTCTTTAGGCTTTAATGCAATTCGCTGAATTGGATTCAGTGATTGTTCATCTTGTCTATTGTTAATTGTTAATTCTTATATCTATCTATCAATTATTTATTTGCTTTGGACTTTCTGTTACTATTCATTATAATGTACATATCTATTTTGTATTTTTGACAACAAGCAATTATCTGAGGAACTACAAGAGGCAAGTTTATTTTTAAATATGGTCATGGTTCTCCGTTTGACTGTCGTTTTTTGTGCATGGACAGCTCTATATTCTAATATATTTTTATTTTACTACAAAGTCTTTAAATTATTTCAATCTGTATGTAATCGCTAGCTGCTATTTACCTAAATCAAGCATGTATTTTTTTTTTAATTATTTATATTGGGATTCAATGCGTTAATTTTATAAAGAATCTGGCTGTGAATTTGTTATGCGGATTTCCAATAATTTTGTTTTTACAAAATACCATGAATTCTGAGTATTGACATTGTTTTTTGAATTTTTTTAATAGCCTCACAAACCGAAGAGTGAAGGCGGCCAGCGTTCTCACAAAAATAAACGTGTACGTCAGCCCCACAATACTAGAGAAAAACAAAAAAATATGGCTATACAAGGCGGAGAGGTCATAATGGTAAGTCCTAACCACGCTTGTAGAGAGATTTGTTTTGAATAGTCTGTAGTAAGTAATTGCACATTGAATTGTAATTGTTGTGATAATCCAACTGTACTGAAGGGAAACTGTTGTAATTCTTACATTATTTTGATTATTTTATAAACACTATTTAGGATGCTCAAAATTCTAAACCAATGGAAGTAAGTGATGGTGTAATGTATCACGCTGAAATGTCAAAGAAAACTAATTCATCTCGTCCCGTGAGTATGGAAATTAAACAAGTGAGCTTTGACTTAATTGATGACGTGGATGGTAGTGGGGAAGGGAAAACTCCAATGTCGATCCCTGAGCAAAGGTCAGATCTCATTACTCCATGTTGCTGTAAATATTCAATGAAAGTAATAATATAATCGTCATGCGGCATGAATCGCTTTCACTGTGAACAAGGAAATCAATTTTTCTTGTTTAAAATCCAAGTTTAAATGCAATACAAACAATAATAATATCGCAGCATTATTATGACATATTGTGCGTGCTTTAGTTAAATGTCTCAACATAAAAATTGTATGCGATTGTATTTTTGTTTGATTTTGAAAAGCCAAATGCAAAAGCGCGAATGTTTTGTCTGGCGTGCGAACGATGCTAATATTTATTATTTGTACATGTTTCTTTAATTTTTTGTTTTGTTCTTTTTTTTGTGCACAAATTCCATGTTTCGTGTTGTCGTGTTGCTAAATATAGGCTGGATCATCTGCTCAATCAAACTCAATTTACTACTGCCTACAATCCATACAATGCTTTCACCAATGAAATTACTAATACAAAAGCATATTACAATAAAAATGATCAAAATCAAAATGAAATTGACAATTCAATGCCAAATGATAATCTTTCACAACGTCAAAGTCCTGCATATGACTCTGGAATAAGAAACAATAGTATCTTAAATTCATTAAGACGACATTCACAAGCTCAAAATATGCCCACCCAAATACACAGGCAGAACCAAAATGAAATGCCAGTAATGAGGTCGTCAGGAGGTTCCAGGGCAGGGTCCGTGTCAGGATCTTCCAGACGTAGAAGTTCGGCTAGCAGTGAAAATAGTCTTAAAATGAACGGTGGCATTTCAAGACCGCTTGTACCACCTCCACCCATTCCATCTTCTACTCAATTACCACCCAATCGATCTACTAGTAGTAATTCAATCTACCAAGTCGCTCTTTCTGGGTATGCCATGGATAGAATCAAAACGCTTATGCACATTCAAAGCATTGTAGTTTGTATTTATTTTTTATTTTTAAACAAGGTCTTATCGTTAGTGCATGTATAGTTTGTACGCAAGTATATGTAATATATACTGTTCATTTGTGCCTGCATGCTATTTAAATGTATGTTAGAGCAATTCATTGTCGCTTCATGTAATGTATCTCTATGTGTGCCCAGTATTAAGATAAAAAATTAAATGATCATATGTTTATGTGAAAGTAGTACTCCATCGAACAAAGTTGGAACACCGACGGATCGAAATAATCGAGTGGTAAATACCACGAGAGAATCGCTACCACCTCCGCCTCCCATTCCACAAAACAATTCTCATCTTGATGGAGAAGCAAACGATTTCCCACCTCCGATGATTGATGAGGATGAGGAAGATCTCCCTCTCCCTCCACCAACCCCCGAAATGGACACACCAATTCCAAAAGTATTATCAAACATGAAAGCTCAACAAGAAGAATTGTTACCACCGCCAAGTCCACCCCCACCTCCTTTTTTAGAAGAAGAAATTCCTCATGCTCCGATTCCTCCAGCTCCTCCGGCTCCTCTAATGAATAATGATGTACATCCTTCAAATGGTATTGTTTTAAAGAAAGAGAAAAGAGTCATTGAAGTTGTTGTGGACACACGATCGGAATTGTTGAACGCTATTCGTGGAGGGATCACTCTGAAAAAAGTGGATGAAAAGAAAGAGAAATCGGGTAAAGAAGACAAAACCGGGGCGGCTTACTGTGATGTCGCATCAATTCTAGCACGTACGTTCTTCAAAACTAGTTTTAGTTTACGTGTTACTAGTTTATACTTTATCATCATAATCAATAATAATAATCCTGATAGATTACATGTTTCAATGCCTCTTATATTTAAATCTTGATTTCAGGTCGCGTCGCCGTAGAAATGTCTGATAGCGAGTCTGGCTCAGAGGATGATTCGGGATCAGATGAGTGGGGAGAAGAAACGAGTGCTTAAATTGTGGGCAAGACGAGAGTAAAGAGTGAAGTGTTGTCAGTAATAATTAGTAATTAGTTTTTAAATATGTACTAGTAATCAAATGTTTTAAAAAACAAACAACAACGAATATTGATTTTCTCAGTAAAACTATATATATTACATATGAACATGCAGAACATATATATATATGTACTTTACAAAAGTACATAGTTATTGCTGAATTTGAAAATGAAATGCTGAATGAGAATGGAAGATAATGTTGTTAACAGATCCTCAATCTTTCCCAAAGGATCCCTGTTCAATCTTAGTACGTCAGAAAGAAATACATACCTGTAATAATTACCTTAAAACAATCCAGACTTTTAGCCAAACGCATACACGAGTTGCATGCTTATTATTAAGTATTAAGTTTATATTATTAAAAAAAAGTCAACACAAAATAATCATTAATTATAATATAAAGTAGGTACATAGAATTGAACAAGTAATAATCATTGTAAAATATTTGATACAGCCACGTGTTAACGCTGGCAGAACTCTTCTATATAAATAGTAGGAGTCTTTGTCTTCGCAATTTGTAAAAAAAATACATGTATGTACATACGACCATATGACAAAAGTTATTGTCAAATCTAGATTTTACTACGATATAATTTTTGCTTTAATACTGTATTGAAAATATGTAATATTACTGTTACCAAATACCAAATGATTCGAGATTAGACATGAGGAACGTGAGATATTCAAAAAGTTAAAACAGGATATCGTCGGTTAAGTTCGCAAATACGCTATTATCATTTGGCCCCTAACGGAGCATACGCACGTGAGCATATACGACAGGGCACGTGAATTCACCTTGTGGGGCCAGATGATAATAGCGTATTTGCGAACTTAACCAACGATATGCTGTGCTAAAAACGACAAATGTAGCTGCATTATAATCAAAACTTTTGATAACTTTGAAAGTGTGAATAGTCATGACTAACGATAAGTTTGATAGAGGTGAGAAGAAACAAAGACATGGGATAAAATTACATGAAAATTAAAAAGTACCCAAGCAAATGACTATGAAACATTTTAAAGCATCGTTAAATATGCTACTATATTCAAATAAGTATAAGAAAAAATGCGTCAACAGTACAGTCATTACTTTTTCATACATATACTAGTTAAGATAAAATTATGAAACCGAACAAAAGTAGTTTGTGTACAGAAAGAGGCTTAAATAATGTTAAAATTCACAAACAATGATAACAATTATATTATTAATATTATTATTATGGAAAATACGCATACTTCTGTTAACTATCAGAGTGTCAAGTATAATATTTTCAAATATTTTGTAATAGAATAGATCGTGTTAAAAACGAGAAAACATGTTATTATTATTTGTCGAACAAAAAAAGTAAGTACCGCATATTCATAATGTTCAAATCTACATACTAATCTATATAGTTGTTTGTCTTAAGTATGTATAATTTTATGGATTAGTACCAATGTGATGATGACTACGATGACCGATGATAAAAGTTAAAAAAAAAATAATTATGTCAATCAAATATATACGCTTTCAATTTTGTTTTGAAAATACTTAGTAGATACATTTGTTTTTGTATGACTATGATGACCTTATTGTAGGATTATTATGTATGACATAGGACAAAAAAAAAACTTGTAATAAATTGTCAAAATTCAGAATAAATAAAAATTAAGAGGTCACTGAAACTGACAATCTGACTAATGTCTACACTTGGTATAATTCATTCTCTATACTTGTCATTTAATTGTCCTACAACTTTTCGGCTTGACAGTAAATGTTATACCGTTTCATCTTCTTTCTTTTACCAATATTTAAGGAATCTACAGAATCTAATCGTAAGTAGATATTCCGTAAAATATTAAAAGTATATATGTAATATGTATACAAACTACATACTAAATACATCTAGAATCTACATTGTAGATACAAAAGATGAGATCAAAAACTTACGTACACAATAAAGTATATCTTACTTATGTAGTTTATTATCAGGACAAATATAGTAATATTTTTATGTAGTAAAATAATTACAGTAAATCATTGCCGAAGAAGAATGCTCGTCGCTCTTTCTACATTATCCAGGGTCTCCCTGAGTGCTTCCTCGGCTTGTGTCCGATCGAAACCCATTTGAACTAAAGAAAAATCGCCAAAAATAATTGATTAATTATCATAATTAAAAAATTCATAATGAATTTTCTTCATGATTAAACCATCAATAATCTTGAGTTACCAACCTAAAATTTGAATGTTTTCATTTGATGGCTCTACGGGAGGACGATTCCCACCTCCTTCCCCTCTTCCACGATTTCTAAACAAGTAATTTACTATTCCATCGTCCGCTCCAACAGGGATTTCATCTACAAGCCTTTCCGCGTAACCTTGACCTTGTCGCACTTGATGAAAGTCTTGTGCTCGGTTAAATAAATATTGTTGTTCCCAAATTTCCGCTTGTTCTTGTCGTTGGAGCTCGACAGTCGCCCCAATGGGATGCTGTTTAGGCTCTTTTGAATATAATGCCCAAGAAAAAATCCTATAGAAAATGAAGAATCGGGATAGAAATTTTGACATCCATGAATATACTGAGACAGGCCTGAAACATCAATTGAATGTAGGAATCGCAATTTTGATATACCTATCACAGACACGAGCAACGACATCAGGAACACGTAGCCATTTTTGCACTTTAAGGACATTCTGACGATAAATTATACCTCCGAGCTAAGTAACAAAAGTCAGTGATTACTATTCAATTACAAGCATTTCTCTGTGGAAAATATTTTGAGTGAGTACAACTTACAATGCCACATAAAGCAGAAATGATAGTAGCGGGTGAAGTTGATGCAATTTGAAGTCCAAGTAAATATCTACAACATATTTCATTTATAAGAATTTCCTGTATATGTACATAGTATTTCATACACTATACTTATTTATGAAATTCTGCAACTCACGTGATAGTTTTTCCAGTTACTGGTAATCCAAGAAAATGCGTGACCGTCACGCGGGGAATGTCCAGAAAATAGTTCACATAGAAGGGGAATATAAATCCATACAATCCAGGTGGTAAATACCCACCATTGTGATAGTCAATATTGAATCGAGTTAATAGTATAATTGAACAGATTTCAAGTATGGTAGCTATCACACATGATCCAAACATATGTGAAGCAAATTTCTGAGAACCCATTCTTCTTTCAAAAATTCTATAATATAGAAATGCATCAAAATAATCATATGACAACTTATGTACTTGTGCGTATAATTCCAGTCGAATCCTTTTAAAATATTTTAAAATACCTAAAGTAGTAGATGACAAGTACAGAACATAGAATATCTTTTGTGTGAACAAATGTTAGTCTATTAAAGAGGAGTCGCCAAATTTGAGGTGTAGTTAAAATTTGAGGAATCCGACATCCTAAAATGTTCAGAAATAACAAAATTGATTTAGTCTTCAGCTACTAAAGTCATTCCATTTTGTATATATACGAGTAAATAATTGACATTTCAACACTTGTTCTCACCCAAGTATTGTCGCAAATGAGCAATCATAGGAACATGAATAGCTGTACATGTTAGAAACATGCATCCGATGAGTCCTTTGCAAACAGGAGCTTTATCTACAAATTAATAAAACCCAACAAAAAAGTTAAGCATAATTTGATCATTCATCCTTCAAAAGATTTTGCGTATGTAGATAATAGTACCGTATGTAAGTATAAAGATTTTTATGTTATTATTATTAATTACAAAATCCTGTGGTAGTCTGATGACTGATAATCGCAGCCATTTTTAGACAGATTACTTCTTCTTTAATTTGATCAAGTTTTTGTTTATTTTAATGTTCTTGGTCACAATTAATATAAATTCGAGGATAATGGTGATGTGAAAACACTATAAAAATCGACACAATTTTGACTTTTTACTCATTCTACAAGATTCATAATAATATCAAGAATCTTGTAGTACAAAAACACGCCTATGTGCTACTTTTAACAAATAAACACTATTTTCTACAAAATTTTAAATGAAATTCACATTTTCAAAACAATAACAATTAAAAAATAATTGCTTTCACTGAAAGCCTTTCGCAATTTAATTCCACAAAATCTCGGATACAGAAATTTTTTAGATTCAAAGTACCCGGTGAGTATAGTCGTCCTTGCCAATTCGAATTTTGATGCCGCGAAAATCCTGTCCCGTCCCAACGACTGTCCGCTGTCGAGCGTTTTCTATTCGTTTTCTACACTCATTTTTGCGTTTTAAATTCGTTTCGTACAACTTTATAACTTTGGAAGTGTGTTAGGTTTAATTATTGTCATTCAAATGTAAGGATGCAGTTTTATAATTTCAACAATTTTGATTAACAATTTAATCAAAATGGAGAGTATTGAAAGCGTCTTGAAAGATTTGAACGTATCAACGGATCCTGTGTTAGTATTGGAAAATCTAACTAGAACTCTAAACTATTTATCAAATCTTAAAGAGTTAACTAAAATCGGTAAGTGTACAATGTACTCATTGCTTACTCATACAACTCTAGTCATTACAATAAATATATATTTTTTTTTTTCATATTCTTTATTTTTTAGATCAAGTGATTTCGCCGATATTTCACGAAGATGATGGAATTTTGGCTTACCTGCAAAAAAACACGGGAAGGAAAGAGAATGACAAACAAAAGGTTACAGCCCTTGAAATAATCAATTGGTTTATTAAATCAGAGCAAATACAGTTGATCAAGAATAAAATTTGGCCAAGATGTACAAAGATTCAGGTATATTATTTATTTATTTATAAATTTACGCAAAAAATTTATTTTACGGTCGGCGGTTTACAGATGATACGGCAAGCAACTTTTATATTTTTTAATTTTATATTACAGGAAAGGCTCAATTTGTTATGGAGAAATAAAAATGAGTCATCAAAAGTCAAAGTAGCAGCAATTGAGAATATTATCCTAATCCTTGAAGACTTTGAAGATCGTATTACTATTTCTGAATTTGGATTAGCAACCCTATATGTGGACATGTTGAGGAGTTCAGAACAAACAGCCTTTACTCCCACCGTCAGGGGAAAAATCTTCCAATGTTTAGGAAATGTTGCTTCATTTGGTATTGGTGGGACAAAGTTCCTAAACGAAGAAGTAAGATATCTCCAACTTCTAGAGCATTATGTCAACACAATAATAAATCAGGTACGATCAGATAAATTATCGGCGATAATATACATCCACTTCATTTCACCGAGCTTATTATGTATTATTGTTAATAATACTACCTATACATAAATAATTATTTATTTGGGGTCATTTCAGGTCGATTCAAAAGAGCATCATCTGGAGGCTACTATTATTCAAGGCTGTATCAAAGGACTAGATAAATTTTTATCAGCATTATTTGATACTAATAAAACATCTGGTGAACAGCAAGAGTCATTACGAAATCCCGGTTCAGAATTTCAAAAGAATTTAGAATTGTTCTATGAGAAACTTGAGCAAATTATCGACCCCAAATGCTCTATAGAAAATGATGAGCAAACCATTAAATTGAAACGCCGAGAATTTCAACGAGGTTTGTTTTTACTTTTTAATAACTTATGAAAATTTCTTTAAAATATGCAGTAAGTATTAAAACGCTTAAATAAATTATAATACATTTTTCTTATTCTACAACTATATAGCTGGCTTAGAATTCCTATCTCATCATGGAATACTTTTTCGACGACATGTGAGGAAATGTTACAGTTATTTTTACCAATATGCCTACTCAAAATTGCCATGAAACATATAAGAATATCATTTTTCTCTGTACCCCTTTGAAGTTTTTGGCCAAGCCTGAGCAGTGGTTTACGGATATAATGTCATGGGCTAAATCAAATAATGCATTTGATTCTAAAGTCGGAGGGAAAACGATGCAGAAATTTTTGGAAGTAATCTTTGAAATCCCTCTTGATAATCAATGTGATAGTTTTCAAAGTCAAAATGAAAAAACCCAAGGGAATATTTTAAAGGTCAGTCAAGTATTACACAAGTCAAATATAAGTACGACATATTTGATGATATTTGTATGTCTGTCTGTTAGTGTACATATGAAAGTATTAAATATTTCGTTATTTTTCATCAATAGTATTTTGCCGAGACGTTTTCAACCATTTTGGACAATAAAGACTGTCATAGAAATGAGTTGACAACTTCCATCAAAGGGTCCGGGCTCTTGGCCAAAGTATGTACGGATTCTAAAATCGTGGAGCAACTTTTCAACAAGATTGTCAAGCATATTGAAGCTATAATTATCGAGTGAGTAAAATCCCGTTTTTACACAATCAACATGCCCACAACCCACAAGTATATATAATATCTAGGTTTAGGCGATTTATCTTCTTAGCTATAATATACTTACTTGTGTGTGTGTATTTTGTATTTTGTAGATTAAACGAGCCAATAACAGAAAAGTATACGGGATCACAGTCTTTCATTCCTACTTACTTGGAATCCGTTGGAAACATACTTCTTGCGATGGATGTTACCGACGATGAATCCCGTCAAAGTTTTCAAAATCGGCTAGCCACTGTAGAGAATTTGAGTATCCTTCTTACGACATCCTATCCTGATTTGGCATTCAAATCTAAACTATTTGCTCCAATTTCTTTCTTGAAAGTCATCCAAGGATTGTATACAACACATAACACATATTGTGAACCGTTTCTCGAACGTGTTATTCATGAAGGTATAGTTTTGTGCACTATTAAATTATATTTAATGCGATATGTATATTATATATACATATCGCAATATTAAATTAATTAAATGTGCAAAATGGGAGTTTTATCTGTAATATGAAACGAGGATTTTAAGTAACATGTTTTTTATGTGTTGATAGCCTGTACTCATATAATTGCATCACCAACAGAAGTAGAAGCCAATATTCTAGTCGAGTCGTACAATCAACAACAATCGACAGATACAACCAAGCTCAATTCAAATAGAACTGTGTACAACAAGCTGGGCATTAGAACTGTGAAGCTTTACACTAATTTCTGGATCGGATTGGTAAAAGGGGCAAGCAGCTCTTCGTCGAATTCACAGGAGGTTTTAGATCCTAAAGTAATCAAATCAATTTATGATTGCATTTTGGATTGGATGCTAAAGACAATTGGAAAACTTGATCTGTCTTTGGAGTTTATGGATGACGCTGAAGATCCAAAAGAGGATGAACTCGTAAGACTTGAATTTGAAACAATTACAAACTATATAAATTCAAAATAAAGATTTATGTCAGTGGTTGTAGAATCATTATGTGACGAACAATGATTTTGTAGGTGCCGGATCCCATCTACAATACAAAGGCATCCACAGTGAAAGACTTTCAATTATTCATCAATATTGAAACTTTTCTTACAGAATTTTTGGGGAAGTCCAAGGCTGCTGAGCTATTTACAGACTGGATTGAAGAATTTATTGAAAAAATACTGCACTATATTAAAGAGCATAGTCTCGTTAGTGGTTTTTACAGAATAATGGGTTTGGTATTTGAGCAGACAAGAAAACTAGAATATTTTCAAGTAAATTTTATTACTATACCTTGTTATTATTATTGTAATGGTGTACGGAAAATGAAAATATGCTGACTAACTTAAAATGGGAATTCAGGATGAAGGGAAGGAGGACATTTTTTCTCGCTGCTGTCAATTTCTAGAACAAACCTCATTGAAAATGCAAGAATTTCGAGACGATCTTCTTCTTGGTGTGCTTGAAGTCTGGTTATCTGCCCCAGATGAGATGATTTTAAAAAGTCACTCTTCTCTTGAAAATACTTTACAGGTGACAAATGAATACTTATTTCACATAATATTTTAGAAGATAGACTCAGTTTTTTTTTAAAATATTAACTGTGGGGAAAATTCGGACACGATTGTCTTTTCCATTACAATTCAAGACTGTAACTAAATTCTAAATGTGTGCATAATTTGTATATTATTTAGCGTGTTTTCCAAACGGGACATGTGTGTTTTCCATTGGCCATGAAGGGTATAAGAGCAGTGAAGAGATGGTTTACTATTAAAGATTTTCCAGAAGAAGAAATGGAAAATTTATTTAATAGATTGTTTCCCATTTGGAAGTCATATTTTACTACAACAGGTAGTCAAAATACACTTTTTTAAAGGACATCGCAGGCATTATATGGGAATTTGGGTTCCTGAGGGATTTGGCTGAAAATTGGCGTGGACGTAGTCTAAGGGTACAGGAACAACATTTTCATTACCAC